>PVLD010031663.1:0-15488 GCA_004027595.1 Dinomys branickii | reverse complement strand
TTATTGGTAATTCATTCCTAAATTGCTCTTGTAACGTTTCCATTTGTTTCCTATTTTCTTCTAGTATTTTGTCTATTTCTTGTCTGTGTGAATGGAACATTTCTTCCATCATTGTTTTCAGCTCGTTTTTTGTCTGAGAAATCATTGCGGGTATGTGGGTTATTTCTGCTTTGCGCTCTTTCATGGCCTGTTGGAGTTGTTTCATTTCGGATGAATCGTTTCATAACTTGAAGTTATGAGGCTTCCTGGTTCCCCTGTGTCTTCACATTCAAAACTTGTTCTGGGTGGGGTTGAGTTTTGAGACTGCATTTTGTTCCTCTGTTTTCCCATTTTTGGGTATCAGATTCAACATGTGGAGCTATAAATTCCACAGGCAGTTCAGCAGGCAAAGGTCTGCTGCAGAGGCTGCTCCAATGATTCCTTCTCTTTGGGAGAATGTCCCTTAAGCTGTCTGCTGAGATTTCCGCTTTTACTCCCTACCCCAAGACCTGGCCAGGGCGAATAGACAGCTCGCCACCCCAGGATTCTTGCAGATAGGCCAGTCAGGTGTTCCTCCCTGGGTGGAGCTCCTTCCCCCCTCACAAAACCCGTTAAAGCTGCTTTGATGTCTCTCGCTGGGCTGAGCTTCTTCCCGATTCAGGAAAAACCGGTTAGAGCGCGCACTTAACTCACCCTGTGATCATGCAGACAGGAATGCCGTTCAGATGTTTTTCCCTGGATGGAGCTTTTCCCCAATTCAGAAATCCCGCCGGCTGGTCGCTGTTGCTCCAGTTCGCGCAGCGCTGGCTGCGGGGGTGGGGTTCTGAGCGGGATCCCGGAGCGCTGCCCGGTTTGGCGCAGTTTGTCCCAGTAGCGCGTTCTCTGTCGGGTTCAGGAGCTGAAGCCATTCTTCCCTCCGCACTCACTCTCTTGGCTGGTCGTCTTCTTCCCGGAAGACCTCATTTCTGTCTTCATATTGCTATATTTCATTGTTTGGGTGGTAATCCTCTGGGAGGTTCTCTCTATGCTGCCTACCCGGTCGCCATCTTCCCGGAAGTCTCCTGATCCTCTATTTTTAAAATCTATGTCTTTTTTAGATATACTGAGCAATTCTTTCATTATGGTTGTCATTTTTTTAACCTAAGAGATTATTTCTGATCTAATTTTTTCTACAGACTCATGAAATTTTTTTCTACTTTGGTTGCTATCATTTTGGAAATTTCAGGTGTGTGTCTTCCAATTTCTTCTACATCAATGTCTCATGTATTTGTTCTGGGTGGGCTGGAGGCCTGAGATTGCATTTGCTCCTTCATCTTGTCACGTTTTATTTTAAATTTTTTTGTTTTCTGTGATGATCCTTTTGAGTTTTGCGGTAGGTAGCTATACCACAATATCAAGGACTCTCTAGGAAAAGTCTATTCTCCAGTGATGTTTTCTGTGTGTAGGGAATTCAAGATCTTACCTTCCCAATTAATTGAGAATGTGATGTTTTTATCTTTTGGCACAGTTCCCAGTCTTTTGGTATAGGGCTGTGGTGATGTTATTACTCTAGAGCTTCCCAGTATTATTACAGAAGGGAGAACAACTGATTACAAATGGTATAACATCCTAGCCAAAGTAGTACAATTAGCAATAATGATAGCATCAAGCACAATTTAGAAACTGACAATGTGTGGTAACTACTGATTTTGTACTTTAGACCATAGGAGCAAAGACTCTAGTTATATAGCATAAGTGACCCTAAATTAGGAGTTTGTATGTAAAGTGTTTCTCCTTCATGGAGTGGATTTACCTTGTGGTGGGGAAATTTAAGGAGGACTGTGTGTTTAAAACAGCTGGAGAAAAGTAGAAGCAAGGTTAGAGGACAGAGGATGGTCACACAAGGTTTTGGAAACTAAAGAAGGTAATAGAAAAGAAAGAATTAAGGATTAATTGAGGGATTATCTGAACTTGGTCTCTGAGTTTGGAGGATGGGATTAGAAGAAGAAAAAGGAAAAAACTGAGGGAAAGAAAAGGAAAATAGTATGATAAAAACCAAGATAAAACAAAACAAAACAAAATTTTATATATATATATATATATATATATATATATATATATACACACACATAAAAAAGGAAAGGGGCAGTCCCACCCACCTGTTTCTATTCCATGTGTCTTTGTCCCTAAGAACAATGCTGGTTCACATATCTTACCTCCTATTGGCTCATATTTTGGACTTTTCCATCTTGCTAGTCTTGCCTGTCCATCGTGTGTGTCTTAGTTTGGGTCCTACTGTGTAGCTGTTGTTCCCCTGGTGACCTGGTCCTATGGTGCAGGGGCAGGGGTTAGACACTTGGGTTCTTCAGGTGGAGCTCGTTGCTGATTCCCAGATGCTTCCTTAACTGGCTCACCAACTACAAATTTGACAGATATTTTTATCTTCTTTAAAAAAAAATCTTGCTTAATTCCCTAACTCTCGCCCTAAATAAATCAGAGGGGTTATTTTAGATTGCTGTAGGTGTGAGGATGAAAAAAGGAACCATGTTTACTGGTGTATGTTTTGGAGGAACCTGGTCAGGACCCTTATATTTGTTGGGAGACCTGAATAATGACAGGAATCCACCCATGCAATGATCCGGGAAGAAACCACCCAAGCCACTGGAATAAAATACACAAAATGTCTTAGATGGGATTAAGTTTGTGTCAGAGTTCATCATGGTCTGAACCAGAAATGATAGGATGACAGGAAGGAGGGATAATGAGACACTAGAAGAAAACACATCTCACAGTTATTTAATAATCTGTATCTATCTTTCTGAGGTCTTATGGAAGTCATCTGGCCAGTTTGGTCTCAGTTGCACCTTCTCTGAAATAAAGACAAGAAAGTCGCCTCGTAGCCTTGCTTTAGAAAATTTAGCATGCCAATAAAATGGGTACTTGAAACAATTCCTAGAACTTGGTAAAAAGTCTTTATGTAAACTGTTGTAATTATTCTTTTAAACATGGTACATTTTCCCTTAGCTAACCATTAATTGCTCTAAAAAATTTTAATGTTAGAATAAGTCTTAGGAATCATACCACGTCTTATACTTTATACATGAAAGTTTAACTCAAATAGAAACAATAGCTGATATGTTCCTTTAAATGGTAATTAATGTTTAGATTAAAACTTGATCTCAAGTCAAGAGCTTTCTTCCAACTATAAAGTGTTGGATTTTAGCTTTCAACATCACAACTTAGACATATTTTCCTTAAAAGATCATATTTATAATAGTATTGTTTAACCTGTATTTTTTGGTAGAAATTAACACAGTTACCATATTGATAAGCAATTGACAAACTAGTGATTTACTGATAACTGAAAGTAAAGTAGTTTTAATTTTTCTATGAGGACTGTAAAGCACTTAATATAAAAAATTGTGATATTTTAAATTATTTTGCACTAGTGAATGGATTACACATTGGTCCAAATATCCTACCAATAGTTTAGTTATTCATACCTTGTTTAAAATACAATCATATTATTTCATCATGCCTTCATATGATACTCTTTTTTTTTTTTTTTTTTTTTTGCGGTACTGGGGATCGAACTCAGGACCTGCGCTTGCTAGGCAAGCGCTTATTCCACTGAGCTATATCCCCAGCCCCATATGATACTCTTGAAATGTATTTTTGCCATATTAATTTCATTCCATTGATCAAGAATACCATAGACACTATTATATATGAATTTATGGCCCCTTAATTTGTCTAGTTGTGCAACATAATGCTTGAAAACTAAAACCTGGGCTGGATGTGGTGGTGCATGCATGTGAGCTCTACAGAGGCTCCACCCATTTTATTAGCACACTAGCTCTACTAGTGCAGGTCAGTCATTTGTCATTATGAATAATGTGAACATGAATTTTAGCAAATATGTTATTAACTAACATTAACTAATATCATATGCCTTCATACAATCATTATTTCGTCATGCCTTCATACGTTCCTTCAACTCCTCCTCTGTACTCCGTTCTATTCCAGGAACTAAAGGTACAGTGGTAAATAATGTAACATGTCAGCCTTCAGGCACCTTATTCTAGTCAGGGAAAGCAGATAATATAGCTAAATATAACTAAAGTAACTAATTAGTGCTTCAGAGAGGTACTTTCAGGCTAGTCTCCAAAGTGATATTGGAAAATCAGTGATTTGTCATTATGAATCATGTGAACATTAATTTTAGCAAATGTGTTATTAACTTAGATTAATATCATTGATTAACTAATTTTTTAGTTATCATTGATTAACTAATTTTTAAAGAATTTATTTTTCAAGTTTTCAGTTTTTTCGGAGACAGGGTCTCACTCTTTTGTAGTTCAGGCTGGCCTTGAATTCACTATGTAGCCCAGAGGCCTTCCTGCTAAGGCCTCTGTAGAGCTCACATGCATGCATCACCATATCCAGCCCAGGTTTTAGTTTTCAAGCATTATGTTGTACAACTAGACAAATTAATGGGGCCATAAATTCATATACAATAATATCTACGGTATTCTTGATTAATGGAATAAAATTAATATGGCAAAAATACATTGCAAGAGTATCACTGTGTAGGACTAAAATTATTATATCCTAAATATATGGTTTGCTGCCTCTGATTCATTTTAATCTTTTCTTTTTCTAAAACTTTACAACTCTTCCTAGTGAAAGGAAAATTGCCTTATTAGATGATTAGTTTTTATTTTCCTCTCATATCTGGTAAAGAATTTTTTCCCAAAAACTAATTTTTAAGTCATTCTGAAATGATTCATTATAGAAGCAGGGTTTAGCATGGGTGCTATGTTGAAATATCAGGTTGCAGAAAATTATTAAAATATTTCTGAAGCAGAAAAATTGTACTTAACTGTCGCCCCCTGACTTCAGACCCAGTTTGGGTCAAGAAGTAAACAAGGAGAAGCATTTTCTCTTCCTCACCTGAGCACAGCCCGTGGGTCTGTCCAACCTGTGGAACAGGTCAGATCTGCTTTTTACTCTCCTGTCCTCTGCACAGCCTGCACCCTGCTCCCTTCTCCCCCAAGCACTCTGATTTTTTGGCCCCAAGGGTTTTCTTAATGAAAAATATGTGTCCTCTGATTTGTCTAATTGTGGTAGAAATTTTGAAGGCTGAGTAAACACTATGCATATCTGATTTTTGTAAAAAGCCAAGTAGATATCGCATAGAATCAGAATGACTCTTCTAACTTCTGTTCACGTGGCTGGTTTCAGGAGCCAGGAACTGATGTTCACAGAGTTACTTCTTTCTGCTCATTATCATCCCTTGTATGGTCAATGTTGGAACAAATGTATGCCAAATACTCACAGAATGGGACAGATGGGCTTTTAAAACCTACCAGATTTAACTCAAAGCAAACTTAGTCTATACAAAAGAGGTGAAAATTGTATCAGTGTAAATTGAGTAACGAGCCCACCTGCTTTTGGCATCTGCTTTATTCCCCATGCTGTCCTTGAGTATTTTTATGTCATTTAGGAGAAATATACTACATGGAATGTTAGTTTCAGTGAAAAGTAAATGGAAAGAGTAAGAGTGTTGCTGGTGTACACGTGAAAAATAGATGAAAATTAGAGTTTAATTCCCTTGCTCATGTTTTCATTCCCTCTTCTCAGCTAAATAAGTGAGGAGTTTTACTCCCACAAAAGTGCATCCTTTACTCATATTTTAATGTTCAGGGACATCTATAAATGTGGGATAAATTCCAGAAGAAAGCAAATATTTGTGAAATGTCTGATAGAACATTGGCTTCCAGTTAAAAATTGCTTTGAAAGTACACTGAAGGTATATAAGCGGAAACATTGACATATGTGATATTTGGCTGAATTTGTTGGCAACATAAGATACAACCTGAAGCAAATTTACTGGTTATTGGTTAGGCTGGGGGGACTGATTACCAGAAACAAAATAAAAATTACAGGGACTCTGGGAACTTAGTAGACAAGTAGAAACTTTTATTTGGTAATTAAAACACAAAAGTATAACTACTAACATATTGGCAGAATTAATAAGACCTTCTACAGATACCTAAATTATTCAGTTTCTGTTACTGTGAATTTTTTCAACATTTGCTATAGATTTCTTATATCTAGGTTGCTTAAGGTATGGCATTTATTTGTTTATTGGGATTTTATCTCTGAGCACATGCAACTATGCTTATAGTAGTTCTTAGGTTATACAGCTCTTAGATTCAATGTTAGGAGGAAGATTCAGAGCAGTACACATTCAAAGCCATATTCACTTGAAAAATGTGTTTTGAAGATGTAGACTAGTTTATTGCACATGAGAATGAAATTAGGAAATTTAGTTTGTGTTTCTAATTTTCTAATTTTTAAAATACAGAGAAGTGAAACCACTCCTGAATTTATAGATTTGTAAATTGTAGCATTGTCTAGATGATTTTTAATTCCTTCCTCATCTTCATATCCACAGAATTCTAATTTGCCTTTCCCTGTATGAGAAATTCCCTTTAAAATTTTGAACAGCTTTGGCTGAAATTTCTACAAACTTATACAGAAAGTAAGAAAAAATATAAGGAGAACTTATATTTTACCTACTCTTGCCACTGCTGTGGACATTTCTGCATTAATGATATGGAGCTGGGAAGAAAAATATCACCCTCCCAATGTCAGAGAATGTGAAGCCTGGATCCTTGATAGACCATCATCATTGACTCAGTTTATAGATGCCTATTTTACAGTCGGAAACAAGTTAGCACTTCAATGTGAAGAAATAAAAACTGCTTAATCAGCTAATTAAAGCCAAGAGGGGCTAATTAGGAGCTGTAGGCAGAGTTAACAGGAAGTGAGAACAATCTCTGAGAACTGTAAGAAAAGGGAGATACTAAAACCGCCAGGACTGCTGGAGACATGGTACGCATGGATATTGAAATTTGAAGTGATAGTTTTAGCTTATATTAGACCTAGGAGAGGGACTCTTGACAGAGTTCCTTCCCTTTCTCTCCCCTTCCTTCCCCTCCTCTCCCCTGCCCTGTTCTTCCCTTTCCGCTCTTGCTTAGTGGAGGAATGTGGCATCCTCCCAGCAGGCAGGGCACCATAAATGTGCAAATCCATAAACCTTTCTTTCACACTGGTGCCTATCATTGGCCCAACTTAAGTAGAAGCAAGAGGTTGAGGAAAGTAGACGCAAACATTCTTCTTAAATTCGACCACTTCTGCCGTGGCTTGCAGAGCCGGCAGGTGCACGCAAAGCCAACTCCAGGCATGGTCCCACCGTGGCGTGCAGAGCTGTGGCCTGGACACGTGCGACCATCGCTGAGCTTGGTCCTGCTGTGGGGTGTGCACAAAGCTGCAGACATGCTGTGGTGTATAGAGCCACTGCCAGGCATGTGCGAAGCCGCCTCCAGGCGTGGTCACATGAGGGGCATGGGCAAGGGCACCACAGACTGCTCAGTGACACTGTGGGGAGTGCGGAGCCACAATGGGACCTGCAGGGCCATGTGGTTCCACTGTGCAGTGCGCCTGGAGATGCCTGGGCCCTGCAGTCCTGCTCCCAACCCAGGATCCCTCTCCCTTGGTGGCCGCCCCTGATACTGGCCCTCCAAGATCCTAGGTGTGCGACCTGGAAGAGGTGCAACAGCCAAGAGTCAGCGAGAGTGGTCAGGTCAATGACATACTGGAAGGCTGAGGCTTGCTACTAATATGAACACTGAGAGGGACTCCATACCCTTTGCAAATATGAACTTTGTATCAACCCATAGAGACAAGATATATGAAAAACAGCAGTCCTGGAGATTGAGAGATGACAACATACTCTAAGACCTGAGAAACTCCTCCAATTGCCTCCCAAAACTAATACCTAAACTTAGTACATACCCTGAACTACCTCAGTGAGCACAAGTGGGGGAGACTTGACACCACTTATGCCCAGCATCAAAGGATTCAAAATAAGAATTCAAATCCTCACAGGGGGCAAACAAGACTCCACCCCGTACACACCCTCGGCCCACTCCCTCATTCCTACGCTCACAGCTTCAGCTTCAGAAGCCCGTGCTCATGGAAGCCTCCCAACTTGGCAAGAGGAGAGTGAAGTTCTGAGAACTGGGCCAAAACTGGAGCAGAAAAAGTCCAGCCTGGAAGGTGACCGGGAAAACAGCAGAGAAGGGTCCTCCCACAGGATCACCACCCAGACACTGGACTATAACAACATGAGAATGATAAGAGGGAGAGAGGCTGGTCCCCTGGTACCAGGAAGGTTTAGAAATGAGAATCAAGTCAGGGGATTCCCTGCAGGCTACATGGGGGCCCTGAGGTCTTACTGGGCCCCCAGGTGCAGCTTGTTGGGTTGGAGCCCAGAGATCTGCTGAGGTGACACTGTGGACTCAACCAGGCCCACAGGAGTGCCTCATAGGGGCAGGGCAGAGCCTAGTGGTCCTCGGGGGTGACCCCGAGGACTTGACTGGGCTCCAGGGAGTCCCTCATTGGGGCAGAGACTAGTGGTACTTGTGGGCAACCCCAAGAACTTGACCAGGTCTTCGGGTGTGCCTAGTTGGGGCAGAACCCTGCGGTCTGCTGGGGCAACCCTGCAGACTGGATCAGGCCGCCAGGAGTGCCTCGCTGGGGCGGAGTCCGGCAGTGCTTGGGGGCAACCCCAAGAACTTGACCAGGTCCCCAGGAGTGCCTTGTTCAGGTGGAGCCCAGCGGTCTGAGGGGGTGACCCTGCAAACTGGTCTGGGTCTCCAGGAAAGCCGCGCTGGAGTGGAGCCCAGTGGTGCTCAGGAGCAATCCCAAGAATTCAACCTGACACCCGGAAGTGCCTCCTTGGGGTGGAGCCCAGCAGTCTGCGGGTCGACCCCAGGGACTTGACCAGACCCCCGGGAACGCCTCATTGAGGTGGGGCCTGGCGGTCCACAGGGGTGAACCCATGGACTGGACTAGACACCCAAGGGCCTTGAGGGCTTACCAATTGGGTATGACCATAGTGTATTTGGTTCCCTGCCTATGTACCATCTTTGAGGATGGGTGTTTTTCCACGTGGTGCCATAGTAATTTGAGTGCACCCATGTTTGTTATAGCATAATTTGAAGCAGCCATGTGCCTTCCCAATGTGAGAGCCCAAGGGAATAAATAAACCAAAAAGTACACTTATTGTCAGAGGGAAGATGATTGATTGGGTGGGAGAACAATGGAGATGAGGGTGGAGAAAACTGTATGATTAATCAAATGTGCCATCATTTGTATAACTGAGTAACAACAGTGAAAACATCATTTTGTAATACAGCATCCATTTTTAATTCCCCAATATCTGCTCTATAATTCTGTTTCCTTTGTCATTTATGCATATACAGATTTATAACTGAGTAAGAAAAGTGAAGATAACATTATGTAATACAACAGCCATTGTTAATCCCCTACTATCTTCTGCATAATTGTGCATTTTCTTCATTGTTTTTGAGATAACTGAGTGGCAAATATGAAGATGATATTATGCAAAACAGTGTTCATTATCAATCCCCTACTATCTTCCCCAAAATTTGTGTATTTCCTTATTGTTTTTGTGTTATTCGGGTTTATACTCAAAATGAAAAATAAGTAAATAAATAATTTCAGCCACCACTGTCCCAGAACATAATAAAAAAAGATCTGGTGTTTTTCTGAAAGGACACATAGAGGATGTCAGTGTGTTAGTCAGCTTTCTATCAACAAAACAAAAACTTGAGATAGCCAAGTTATAAAAAGCAAAGGTGTATTTTGACCTATAGTTTTGGAAGCCTCAGTTGAGGATTAATTGGCCTATTGCTTTCAGGCCTGTGTGTCGGCAGCATATCAGTGCAAAGCACATAAGAGGAAAACAGCTTGCTTCAAGTACAGGAAGGAAAAAAGATGAAAAGGAAGGGGCTGGAATACACTTTTCCTTTTAAGGGCACACCTACAAGGACCTAAAGGTCTACTAAACATTCCAGCACCTTCCAATAGCTCTGTGCTGTAGACCAAGTCTCTAACACATTGAAGTCTTTTTACATTTATCCTAACCATAGAGAACATGCACATCTATTATTATTGACTAGAAAATGTTCTTTGTTCTATTAAAATGTAGCTACGTATTTCAGATATATTTCAGATGGACATTTAGAATCACCTTTGGCATAACAAACTAATAGAAAAAGTAAACTTCTAAAACGTTGCATTGGCCTAGGCTCTGGCACTTTTCATCACACTGTTGCAGTGACAATAGTGTTACTTTGTTTACTCAGGATCATTGTGCTATTGTGTTAAAGGAAGTAGATATTCTGAGATAAAATGATCTGCCACTGTATTAGAGATGACTTTAATAAATGGATTTGACCTTGTGACCTTGGCTTAGGGAATGATTAGTGTGCTAACCACACTCACCCTGTTCAGAATACTAGGATTTGTAACTAATACAGTGTGGAACAGAAAGAACAATGTCCAATAATATCAACACTCAAAGAGCCAATCACAGATCAACATAGGATATCAAAAATGTTTAAATACATTTCAATTCTTTCAATAGCTCAGGAGGATTAGGGAATAGTAATGACCAGCAGGCTGGAAGCTAGAAAAAATATAAGAAAAACCAAGGGAAACGAAAGAGAACATAACAACTAATGAATAACTAGGTTTGATGATAATGTTTTTATACCTTCCAAGAAATGAGTTTAGAAGAGTTTTGAGAGTTACATGTAGGAGCAGAAATAAGGCACAGAAAAAAATGTACGTTGAAAAGCTAACCATATATTGTCAGTTATATTTAGGCCTTGCTTTGAATAATTTATATTTCACTACTCTAGGGCAAGTCAAAGAGGGAACTATACACATTAGGCTAGAGAAAATTTAAAGTTAATTTCACGTTAATATTAATATTGTATATTGAGGAGAACAGTAAGGACATAAAGTGAAAAGTAAGAATGAGAAACAAAAATTGTGTGTGTATGTGTGTGTGTGTGTGTGTGTGTGTGTGAGAGAGAGAGAGAGAGAGAGAGAGAGAAGGGAAATAGAGAATGCAGAGGAAAACAGGGGCTGCATCCAGGAGGTTAAAGAACAAGAAAAGAGATTATGTACAACTGTTGAACTAACCATCAAGAAAGTTAAAGTTCCTCAAGAAGCAATCTTTCGTACAGCAATCTATGACTAGCATCTTAGAGTATTATGTTACTAAAGTAGGAAACCACTACACTAGAAAATATAAAAATACAGTATGTACATAAGTACATAAAAGAGAAATCTTAATTCTATTCAACAAAATACTAATAGACAAGTACAAAAAAAGAAAAAGGACAAGGGGAAGAGAAGTACAACAGAGAGTAGGAGAAGGAAGGGAAGTACAAGAAGGAGCAGAAGGAGGAACAAGAAGGGAAGAGGATAAGAAGGAAGAGGAAGAGAATTAAATTAGTAAAACGTGTATCCCTCCAAAAAATCCTGTTTTATTAGTTAGAATGAATATCCCTAGCAGCTTGTTGATGTTTCTGTCTTTAGGTCACCCTATTCAGGAGCCGCTAGTGTTTGCAAAGTGTGCAGAGGGGTGTTGGAGCCACTCCTTGGTGTATCAGCCTCAGGTCCCACTCTATGGCACTATCACAGCCCGGCATGCCCTGTGCTCACTCTCTGATTGACTTCTGTGTGGAATGCCAAGCAGTGCCGTGCAACAGCCTGCATGACAAGCTCTTTCTTTTTCCTTCTCTCCAGTCACTGACACATCTGGCTCCTAGCTCTGGTGCGGTTCTCCCAGTTCTGGAGTAATACTCCAACCTCCCTCCATCCTGTGATCGCAGTAGTGTCTGGGAGTCACTAGGGAGACAGCTGTACATTGACTCCACATTTTTTCTTTACCCCTAATGTTTATTCAACTTAGCTGCCTTGGCCCTCTAAATTTCTCTTTGACTTGTAGTTTCACCTTACAAGACGAGGCATGGTGTGGGGGACCACCCAGGCAACTCTCCTTGAAAGAGGAGCAATTACTTCCATTTTGGCTGAGTCTGACTCTATTTCCATGTACTGATATGTACAGAGCTGGCCAGGACCCTTTGCTTATCCCTTCAATTGGCTTTAAGCAATGAATATCAGTCTAGCTGAGGTACTGATGGCAGTCTTTGAAGATGGCAGGTGTAGTTCCCCAGATCCCATGTTGTTCCCATGAGTGAGCTGGGATGAGGCAAGATGTGTGAGCCAGTGCTCCATGCTGTTGGTTGGGACTGAGCCTTGAGATAGAGGCTGTGACTTCCTAGGGCTTGAAAGGTTACACATCAGAGCTAAAGCACTGGGACCCTAACCCATTGGAAGCTTTTCTTGACTGTGAGTGATTGGTGGGACAACACTGAGTTGGCTGGCACCTAGAAATTAGACCCCTGCAGTATGTCAGGCATATGCCAACTGGAGAGCAGCAGTGGAGATCTGCTGCTGGGAGAGACCTGAGTTTAAGCAGTTGCTCCACCGTTTAGTCTTCCTTCATACTCCAGCTTATATTTTTCACCTATTTGCTATTTAATCTGTGTTATACTCCTGTAGTGGATTCTGTTATCTCCTAGTATGGGGGCGGCTGTTAATGTGGATGAATGACTTGGATCAGGCAAGTGAGTTCTTGCTCTATTCCACTAAGGTGAAATCTACAAAAATGTCTTTTCTTCATACACAATTTGTCTCAGGTATTTTGTTACAGTAATAAAAACTTGACTTGTATACATGTTAATTTTTAAATGACTGAAGAATCTGCAGTGACATCCTCTATTTCACTCCTGAGATTTTTTGACGTCTCTGTTTCATTTTACTTTATCAGTCTTGCTAGAAGTTTAAGAATCTTATTTTCTTTCAAAGACCTAGCCGCATATTTGATTTTTTTCTTTTTTTTTCCCCATTTTCAGTTATATTAATTTATATGTCTATATTTATTGTACCTTTGGTCTATTTTTCTGATTTTGTATTCGTATTTTCTTAGGTAGAAAATTTGGTCACTGATTTTGTAGTGTACTTATTTTTGTGTAGTGCTACATATTTTCATTTTACTACTACTTTAGCCACACTCCACATAGTTTGATGTGCTGTGTTTTAATTTTCACTTATCTCCATTTGATCTTTTCAGACTTTCTTTGTAACTTGTGTATCATGTATTTAGAGATTTTCTTGTCTTTAGGTTACTGATTTCTGGCTTTTCCTTTGGCAGTTTGAATGGAGTATCAACTAAGCTGGCTTTGGTCTCCACCCAGCGGATTTGTGGATCACACTTCTCTGTGTGTGGCTTGGTCTATACCTGCTGCCTAATGCCTTTTCTCATGAACTGTTACCTTCTCTCTCTCTCTCTCTCTCTCTTTTTTTTTGCTGCTATGATCTTCAAATCACAGCACAGGGCTCTATCATGCCCTTCTACCATCACGTTTGTACTTTTAAGCCAGTCAACAGTGGATCCCCTGAGCCTGTTGATGTACTAATTTACTTTTACTTTATGGTTTGGGTGTCATATATTGTAACTTTTCAATGAGAAGGCTAATAAAATTCATGTTGAAATATATGCCTGCTTCAAAATCCTTGTGAGAAGAGCATGTACCAATTTGTGGAGAACATGGTGCGGAGGTCACCTGAAGCCAGACTGTAGAGGGGAATTGTGCAAACTCAAGGACTTTAAGGCATAGCAGTTGAGAAGGAATTGTAGCCATTTCTCTGCCTTGCAGAATCTTCACCAGTGCTCCCTGAGGGCTTGAGGCCACTACCCACATTCCAGACAGAGTGGCAGGAACTTTAAAGTCCAGGTGCTGGGCACATGTACCCTGAAGAAACTGTAGGCTTCAGATGTTGGGAACACAGGTGACTTCATATTGATCACTGCTATCTTCCAGACTTTCTGGCAAGAGGTTACATGTGAATCTCATATATATTCCATTCTTGGAGAGTTTCAACTGAGTTTCCTTTGGGGATCTTCTGAGGTTTTTTGTGGTGTTATTTTGTTTGGTTTGGCATTGTTTGGCTGTTTATTCCCTTCTCTGAGTCATTTTTATGTTTTTTGTTGGTTGGCTTACATGGTTTTGAGTTTTGCTTGTTTTTTCTTCCATATATTTTGACTTAGTTAACGTCTAGGTTCTCTCCCTCTTATCTCCCTATACAAGTTCTTTACTTCCAAATTCCATAGCACTGTCATTTCTTAATTTTTCCCATTAGCTAAACATCTCTGATCTCTCCATTTCACTATGTTCTGTTTCCTCAGTCATTCCTCTCTTCTGTATCAACCCGCTATCCTCAGAATCCTGTATCTACGGCTCTTCTGTATCTCACCTGGCCCCTTGTTTTACTAAATCTCCTTTCAACGATATAAATCTACAAACTTGTCAATAGATTTTGACAGTCACATAACTTTCCTCAATCAGGAAGTGCAAGTTTCTCCTCCTGTTGTCTTGTCTTCACCACCACAAATACCATCTCTGAACTCTGAAAACTATTCAGTTCAACTAAGAATACTCCAACCAAATTTAGCCTCATATCTAATTTTCTTTTTTTCTTCTATCTCTATTGCCCCTACCAACCTCCCCCAGTGACTTAAACTTCTCTTTCAATCTCCACTTCTCCCATCACATTGTAGAACAGGTACTAATAAGAAATGAATATAATTCTCATAGATTATTGAAGAAGGAGTAGAGTGTAAAGCAAGCTCTATTTTATATAAGTGATGTATGATCAGTTCTATTGATGTCATTATTATCAGAAATAATTCTCTCTGTAAGATATAGCATCAGTGTTGAAATCACTTATGTTAAATAATTGAAGAGGTAAATACTATCTTTGGACATTTGAAGTTGAAAATACTTCACAGAAAGGGAGCAGCTTACTAAAAATCTTCACATAAACTACAAGTTCTCCACTTTCTAGTAGTGAAAAACTTACAGTACTGATAAAGAAAATAAGGGTGGAGAATAACAAAGAAAATAAAAAACAGATATGTATTCATATAGGATCATGGGAAACAAGACAACAGAAGACTCTCAAAGTCTCCCAGCTCCCCAAAGGCAAATCAAGGGGGGGCAAATGATGAAGAAACCAAATACTAGGTAGAGGAACTCTACAAAATGATTAAAGTGGAGCTGAAGAAACTAGATGAGTGCAAAGCGGAAAGGAACCAAATGCTCACAGAATTATCACTCAAAATTCCCAACACGGGATCTAGGGAAAGAAGTAAAAATCTGTAAGAGGTTACCAGAACGATTAAAAACATTAACGACAAATTCACCAAAGATATGGAATATATAAAATATCAGACAGAAATACGTGAAAGAAAAAGCTATATAGAATTCATAAATTGTAGAAAAGACTAATGTGATGACAAAGTGCCTGAAATTGAAGACAAAATGATAGACTCTAAAGAGTTCCTCACTGCACAAAAATAAAAGAACAAGAATAAATGACAGGGGGCTGGGGATATAGCTCAGTGGAATAAGCGCCTGCCTAGCAAGCGCAGGGTCCTGAGTTTGATCCCCAGTACTGCCAAAAAAAAAAAAAAAAAAAAAAAAAAAAAAAAAAAAAAAAAAAAAAAAAAAAAAAAA
>PVLD010031662.1:0-15479 GCA_004027595.1 Dinomys branickii | reverse complement strand
TAAATTTGCATGTCTGTATATGGGTCCATACATCTACAATTCGAAGATATCAATGGATAAAACAACAACTACTGTTGAGACCATATCACCTTGTCTATAGATTAGTTGTGATTGTACTATTTTCTATGATAATAGGTGTCTGTTTGTCAATATGTTTTTGTACTTTTATGTTTCTAAAATAAAAAAAAAAAAAAAGAAAACAAAGCAGAAACAGAAAATTATGATATCTTAATACAGATTAAAGCGATAGAAGGTGTTGATAACTTTTAAAAAGAATGTTAATATAAAACAAATTTCTCATATTTACTAAGTGCTGGAATTTTAGATTCTGTGCTAAAGATAATCCCAGGATATTTAAAATGCTGAGACAAAATTAGGACTGTGAAAACTTCTTGAGAACAAAGAATGAAAATAAAATTTTAAAACATAACAAAGCAATCAGGATTCTTAAAGTCATTTAAAATTACAAATGATAAACAACGCTAATGCCATTAAATGGCTCCCTGGAGATGGAACTAGGGCCTGGTATCCAAATCTGTTGGAGAAGCATGAAAGCCCCCAGAGGCCGGTGGCCGCTCCTGTTAACTCTTTAACTGATAAGCTGATTCTTTGTCTGCTGGACTTCTTATTTTTGTACTGTTTTGGTACATGTTTGCAGTGCGTGATGTTCGCGTTCCTGGTGTGGGGTTGGTGTGTGTACGTGACGTGCCTGAGCTTCTGTTTTCCATTCCCTCTCCCTCCTCTCCTCCCTCTTCCTCTGTCTCTCGATCTCCTTTCCATTTGAGAAAGGTCTGCTGCTCTTCTTTCTGTGGTCTTTTATGATTTTTTAATTTGGGTTTCTTATATAAGAGAAACCATGTAGTATTTGAGCTTGTGCATCTGGCTTCCTAAAAACTAGTTTTTTAAGTAGCAAAGTTTCTAAACATCAAGGTTGGATCACCTTCAGCCAAGAGCCTTCCAGAGTTTTTTACTTCACCTTGTTCCTTGTTTTTGAGAATTTTTCACAGGTGGAGACAAATCAAAAAGGAACTTGAGTCTAATACTTTCTCCTAATAGTCTACATAGGATATTAACTTGTATCTCAGCATCTCTGATAGTATAGTCACATTCTCCTCCCACGGTTCATATTACCTATGGTCATCTTATGATCTACCATCCATTCTCCTCAGCCCTAGCTGAAATATGTCTCAGCTAAGCCTTTAGCTCTTTTTGCTATATCCTCTTCTCTCTTGGATATGTCATCTCAGCATTATGTCAGCTGTGATTTCTGTCCTGAGCAATACTGTATCTCCAAACATGTTCTGTCCAGAACTGCTTTCCTCCTGCTCTCTTCTCATCTCCTGGTACCACTTCTGTTCTACACCTAGATTAATTTTTCTGAACAACAGCTCTTTCCCTCAATGAAACAATTTCCTTAGTTTGAAATGAAGATTCTTCTTATTTTTATTTAGTTTTCAGCTTACACTTCTTACTTCAACCAGCTACCTCATCAGATTGATTAAATTACTCATCCTGCCCCGAGCAGAGCTTACTCCAAGATTCTAAATTCATTAGGTAGAGCAGTGCCTTCTTAACCATGGGTTCAGGCCCTAGCAAAAAGAGAAAAGAAAAATAGTACACAAACGTTCATTCAGCATTATTCATAATAGCCAGAAAGTAAAAGCAGAACTTGGTACAGTTATTCACACCTATAGTCCAGGCTGCTTGGGCGGCAGAGGCAGGAGTTCAGAAATTGGAGCCCAGCTGTACAATATAACAAGATTCCATTTCAAAAAGGAAAAAGAAGTCCTAAGCTCCTTTAAAGAAAGGATTGCACCATACCTAAAGTTACTAGAATAGTGCTTCTAATGTTCTGATTATTTGTAAGATTAAGGAAAAAAACGTAATGTTTATGACTTTATGTCTTTATCTTGATGACTAACTGAAGAAGGTACTTATAGTAAAAAGGAGAAATACTAAAATATATACAGTTTTAAAACTTTTATTGGGTGGATCCTTGTGGCTTTTAGAAAGACTATTGTTACATTAAACTCTCCTTTAGTAATAAATTAAGTAGAAAGCAATGTACAACATTGACAAGTGCTTTGAACTCCTTTGTCATCCCATTTGTAAAGCAGTAAAGTGAGAAAATGTATCTTGCAAATCCATCTTGAATGTGTGAGAAGACAGAAAGCCTAAACAAAGCTGAACAACGGGGCTAAGTTTTACCACATGTTCCTGGGTTGCATGAGTTATTTAGGAGCATGGTAGATTTACTGAATAAATCCTCTTCAAAAATGCCACATAGCATCGTAGGCTTTGTCTATAATAAAGTAAAAACAGGCATAATTAAATTTCTAAAGTCAAATATAGTTGACACCTAGACATGATTTATTTCTGTTGCTATGTAGTAAAGTTACCCCATAACTTAGTAGCTTGAAAAAAGTGGGTTACTTATTATCTCACAGTTTCTGCAGGTCAAGAATTCAGGAACAGTTTAGCTGGGTGGCTCTAAGACAGAGTCTCCATAAGTTACATTGAAATTGTCAACTGTGGTTGCAGTCATCTGGAGGCTTCAACCGGTCCTGAGGGTCTGCTTCCAAATTCACTCACATAGTTGTTGCCAGGGCCCCTCAGATCACCCCACCCTTCTAACATAGGCAAGATGTGTACACTGTCTTCTGTTACACTGAGGAAATCATTGATGCAAGTTGCACACAAGGGAAAGGGAATTAAGCTTTACCTTTGGAATAAAGAATGTAGAAAGAATTTGTGGATGTCTTTGTGAAGCCCCCAAAACTAAGTAAAGCAAACCTGACGTCCCTCCAGTATTACCAGACTATAGTTGTTGCTTTGATGACTGTTGTCCCATTTCTGAATGTTAGACTTACCACTTGTATTCCAGCGCTGACTCTAAGTGGGAAGTGTACTTCATATTCTTTTTATGTGCCAACTCCCAGTGAAAGACAAGCAGCTGTCAAAGAAACAAGCATCATATTCAGAAAATGTATTTAATCATTTGATTAAACCTGTTTTTCTCTCATTGCTTATTAAGCCAGTATTAGGTGTCAGACATATGATGTTAAGTCTTTGTGTTACCACAGGTTATTGCTTACAACTCAGAAGGTAAAAGCAATCCAAGTGAAGTAGTAGAATTTACTACCTGCCCAGATAAACCAGGAGTACCTGTAAAGCCTTCAGTTAAAGGAAAAATACACTCGCACAGTTTTAAAATAACTTGGGGTAAGATACAATGAATACTTATACATTATTATTGTATTTTATTAAACTAGTTCAAATATAAAAATATTTTTAAGAGATTTAAGAGCAATCTGGATGGGCTAGCCTTGTGCAATGATCACCTTTGGCTAGATATTTACTACATCTATACTTAGAAAATGAAAAGAACAAATATGAAACTACTGCCTTAAAGTTTAAATTCTTATTTTATGGATATAATATGTCCTGGTTGCTACAGTATTATCATGGTTCTCAGCCATGCTTAGACAGTGGTTCTTGTAAAGATTATCCAGCAGTGTTGGACCAGCCTGCAGGAGGAAAGGCCAAACTCAGAAAAGGGTGTTCATTTAGAAGAAAGCAACACTAATCTACACAACTTGTGAATTTTGTGTTTTCTTACAGAAAGCTTTATCATGAGGTCAGTAATTCTAGTTAATCCACCAAGTTAATATAATTATGTCTGATTTTTTTTTAAGGTATACATGATGATGTCCTATTTTATTGTCCGTTTTTCCAGAAAAGTGTTAATTATGCATAATAATATATTTTTCGCAAGGTGTGGTGGCACATGCCAGTAATCCGAACACTCAGGAGGCTGAGGCAGGACTGTCCCAAGTTCAAGGCCAGCCTGGAATATATAGGGCATTTAAGGCCAGCTTGAACTGCACAGCAAAAATGATGTCTGAGAAACCTGGTTTTGGGGGCGTTTTTTCTAAACAAACTTAGTAGTCCAGTAAGAAACATGAGAGTGATTCACTGAGGATCTTTTTTGTGGAAAGCTGTATGCCTATAAATACTAAGTTCAGATCTATTATAAGAACTGGGCATCCACTCTAAGATACTGAGCAGACACCACACTGTATAAGATGAAAGAAAACCAAACTTGCAACCCGAATTTTCTACTTTGTCCTAGCTCTCACAAGAAATGAAAATCAGTTATTCATTTAAAACAAACATTTATTGAGCAACTATTTGTATACTAGTTAATGGTAAAGCAAAGATCATACAGTCTTTGAAACTTGATCCCTGCCTAAAGAATTCAGATCAATAAAAAAATTTTGCAGTAATTATAAAGTATCCACAAATCTTGAACCACCTTAGAGTCTAAAGTCATTGGGATTTTGTGCAGCCATTAAAAATTGGTATAAAGAGCCCAATTATTAAACATGGGGAAATACAATAAATTAAAACAGGTCAACAACAGCACAGGTTCAGATATTAGAAATAAAACAGTGCAGGTGATTCTTTTTTCTTTTTAAACAGTCTTAGTTTGGTGTTCTGTTTACTAGGGTTTTCTGTCCTTTTTACGTTGTATTTTCTATGCCTTATATCACTTTCATTTCCTTGAGTAGACCCACCAAGAGACAGCGGAGGGGCACCCATCAATAAGTATGTAGTGGAGATGGCAGAAGGACCTACTGGTAAGAATAGCTATTTGACAGATTTATTTTCGTTTACTCTTATTATTTCAGTACATTCTTCATTATTTTACACTTTATGTCTTTTCTTTCCTCTTTTCATTTGCTACCACAAAAGATATTTATTTTACTGTGGGCAGTCCTTGATTTTTTTTTTTTTAATTTGTTTGCAGCAGTTAAAATTTTGCCTGTTATACACTCCAGGAATACAGGGAACTAAATGTCAGACTGTTGTATGCCTACCTATATTTACATTTTTTTCTTCATTTGTTTACCTTGCCTGGACCCAGATAAGTTGTTATATAACTATGAAGTCTCCTAAAGGTTAGTTTATTCAGTTAGATTTATACCTAGATATACCAGAGAAAAATTATCTTCTAAAATTTAACTCAATTTATATTCATTTTAGTAAGAAGATGACAAGTGAATTTTATGCTTGAATATCACATTTAACGGTTTTTTATTTCTATGAAATGACGTTTCCTGGAAAAAAATAAGAATGTCTTTTAATTAAAACTGAACTTCCTATGATATTGGCTGTCTCCACTCTGTTTGTTATACTGTTATTACTGGACCAGTAAACACATTTAAAATGTTTAATTAAAAGCAAATTATCAATCTCAGCCAGTCTTTGTGAAGTTACAAAGATATTTCACTTCAACAAAGCCATGCAGATTTGTCTAAGAAGCTGCAAACATAAAATTAGATCATTTCCAGGAAACATGTAAGAAGCTAGAATTATTTCTGACAAATTATATAAACACTTATTTAGTGAAGCTAGGAAACCTGCTACATCCGTGATACCAAAACATTAAACATTACCTTACAGCTGATTGAACACAGTTCTTCACCTTACAGGAAATAAATGGGATATGATATACAGTGGCGCTACTAGGGAACATCTTTGTGATCGACTGAATCCAGGCTGTTTCTATCGTTTACGAGTTTACTGCATCAGTGATGGAGGACAGAGTGCGGTAATATTTACTTATTGATGATGATGATAACGGTGATGTTGTTGTTAAAGTTTGGCCAGGTTGGGCAGGATCTCCAAATGCCACCTTACAATATTGAAATATGTCTGCAAATGTAGAATAATATTTTCTGCAACCTGAGTGGATAAGGTGATAGTTGCCAGAATTTTGTAATATATTTTGTTGATACTGTTCTGTGACTCTTCTCATTGGTGTTCAGCCTTGAAAAAAAACAAATACACTCACCAAAAAAATGGAATAATTTTTATAAAGATGTTTTAGCATGCTGCTTAATAACCATATCAGCATACCAGAAAGAAACAGAAATAAAATACTTATACACTGATTTACTGCTCCATAAATTGTGTGTCAAGAAAAACCATAAAATCAGTTACTGTTTAAACATAGATTATAAATAAGGTTTACTTATTTCAGAAAAATTGGGCCTTATTTTATTAGAGAGGTATATGACCAAAAGTGTATTCAAATATACCATTCATTGACTATATGTATATTTACAGTGATCTGGAGAAGTATGTCTTTTAATAGGAGTGATTATTTTTTTAATAATTTAACCAAGGATGGTTTCTTAGAACACTTACAATTATTTTTCAAATAGAATTTAACACAATGAAAATACTTTTTAAAAATATATTATAGGCATTTAGTTGAAAATGCCAGTACTGTGAAACTGCATGTGAGTTCTGCTAAACCAGCTTAAATCCAGTTGCATCATTTTCTCCAAGAAGAACAATCTCCCCAAACTGGAGGTATACACACCTCAGTGGCCTAATATATGTGAGTGAGACCCTGAGGTTGATCCCAGGATTGTAAAAAAGACAAAAAGAAACTAGATTTCAGAAAAGTATGTGCGTTCACAGAGTCCTGTTCTAATACAGCATTAGAGCCTCCTTACAAAGGATACATTTTTGAATAAAATAATGAACACTTTATTTGTGATTGTAAAGAATAATAAGTATAAACCTTAATACAAAATAGATAAGAAATATGGCAAAATGTGAATTTGTCTATTTTTAAGTGATTATCTTTTAAAATACTTTAAATATATATGTTATATATATCATATATGTAATGTATATGTGGCATAAAAATTAAAAGCAGTAACAAATACCTAAAAGGTATCAAGTACCTGGAGAAGCTTAGCAGATGTTAGAATTATTTTTAAGTGGAAAGAAAATTTTTCTTCTTAATAAATAAATTAGCATGTAGGTTAAAAGTTCAGGAACCAAGTGTCAAACCCTCCTAAAAAAAAAAAAGGCTGCCAGCATTTACTGAATGTTAAAATATCCCTCTTCTGGTTCCCTTTGGACAGAATAAAAAATACTGCCTATTAAGTTGTATTGGGTGGGGTTTTTAATTATGGAAAGAAAAGAAAGGATTTGAGGGTTCATTTTTCAATAACTTTCATTGTACATTATGGTTGTATATGTCTCCATAAAAATTTGTTTTAATGACTTAATTAGGTTTTCATTTTATTCAGAGTTTTATTCCTCTTATTAATAGTCAAGTGCAAACAGTTTCAAGTTATTGGTAGTCTTTGTGTTCATATTTTCCTTTACCAAAAGCAATCTGATGATTTGGTTTGGGGCTGTTTTGTTTTTTGTTTTGTTTTGTTTTGTTTTGTTTTGTTTTTGTTCCGGCAGGTCTCTGAATCTTTACTCGTGCAGACTCCAGCTGTGCCTCCTGGCCCGTGCCTCCCTCCCAGATTACAGGGTAGACCCAAAGCAAAAGAAATACAGTTACGATGGGGTAATTTCCAAATATCTTGATAATAAATCATCATTAACTTAGCACTAAAACTGTTCATCACTTTTACCTGTGTAAATCTTTTCACCATAGGCCCTCCGCTGATTGATGGTGGATCACTCATTTCCTGTTATAGCATTGAAATGTCTTCTGCAGAAAAAGATGAGCCCAGAGAAGTTTACCAAGGCTCTGAAGTGGAATGTACAGTGAGCAGCCTTCTCCCTGGAAAGACGTACAGCTTCAGACTGCGTGCAGCTAACAAAATGGGGGTGAGGAGACGGTGCTGAATGAATGATAATCACAGTGGTGGTTCTGTGCAACACATGTCATGCCCACTGTTTGGCCATTTTGCTTTTCAACATGTGACTCCAAATTTTATAATTTTTAATAATTGATAAGTGAAACATCAGTATGTCTTACAATTTGTTAGGGAGTTTAGTATTTTCAAGCTTCATTTAGAATTTATGACTTTAAACTTCCATCAAGCTAAACACTTCAGGCAGTGTTAATAAAGTTGACTTAATCAATAGCCTGACTGTGCAGCACTTCCAGTTGGAAACCAGTTGTGATTCCTTTTTTTTTTTTTTTGCGGTACTGGGGATCGAACTCAGGACCCTGCGCTTGCTAGGCAAGCGCTTACTCCACTGAGCTATATCCTCAGCCCCGTGATTCCTATTTTGCAAAAGGGGAGAAAACTTACATTTTAAGCATTTCTGGTTTTGTGTGGATTATTTTTAAAATATTATCTATATGTCCTTATAGTTCCATAAAATGGGCCACAAAAAGTGGTATCTTCATTTTACAATGAAGTTTACAATTAAACTAGAGCTCATAAAAGCCTTGCCCATTGTCTTGGTTACTTTTCTCTTATTGCTGAGACAAAATACCGATGCCCAGTATTAAGGGAGGAAAGGTTTCTTTAGCTCACAGTCTGTGGAGGTTTCAGTCCATATTCGGCTGGCTCCAAGGCCGGGTGGCACGGGGCACAGCGCAACCACTGGTGAAGATAGCCAAAGCAACAAGAGCAAAAGGGAGGGGTGGCGCAGGCAGCCTCTTTCTCTCCCTTACATATGCAAATTATCCGCCACAGGGAGGATGTAGCGTGCACACCCATAATCCCAGCATTGGATCATGGTTCAGTCATAAACTCTAAAAGCCCAACCCATGACTGCATGAGGCGTTGGTGGGACATTCAGACACAAACCACACCATCCATACATAATACACAAACTAGCAAGTGATAGAGTAAGCCCTAGGGTGGTCAAGCTCCAAAGCCAAAGTTCTTCCCACTCAACTATGACACTTCTCATCTCTTTATTAAGGCAGTTTCTCTAAGGACAAAGCAATAATTTCTTAATCTCAAATGAGCAAAGTATTCTATAATTAAAACTTTACAAATTAAACTGACAAATGCCATTATTTCAGATTTTAAAGAACTATACAATAGTTCATATCCTATCTCCAGCTGAGTTTGGGTTTATATCTGTAAACTTTTTAAAAACTTCTATGGCAAATATCCTGTGGGCAGCCCTTTTCTCTTCCTTTCTATGTAAAGTCATCACATTATGAGCTTCACAAGCTGCAGTACATAATGGCATCTTTAATACTGATGTCTTAATCCTTATTTCTTATTCCACCCCTACGAAAACCAGTTCATGAAGGGAATAGGAGAAAGTATAGTAAATGAAACTTAAAAATTCTCTCCTTCACTTCCAAGATTTTTACTTTCTGTGAATGCTTATAGAATTGTTAAAATTGATCTTAAAGGGTAGGGAAGATGGACTTACATTTATTAGTGAATATTTAATATAATTCTGTGGCCAATTAAGTGTGAAAATTGAAAACTCTTGATTATACTTCTTTTTGTAGTTTGGACCCTTTTCAGAAAAGTGTGATATTACTACAGCCCCTGGGCCACCAGATCAGTGTAAGCCCCCTCAAGTGACGTGCAGATCTGCAACTTGTGCACAAGTGAATTGGGAGGTATTGTACTTTCTGCTAATTTAAGTTACTTTCCTAAGTGATTGGAATACTTTATATAGAAGAATAAAGATACTGCTCATTTTGCCTTCTGAATTATTACATAGAGAGTAAGCCTTAATTAAATTCATATAGTAAATCGTTCTACTTCCTCTGTGAAGAATTTGAATAAGATGTAAGTATTTCAAGTATTTTGACTTTACTTCATAATGTGCTTTGTGGGTTTTTTTTTTTTTTTTTTTTTTTTTTTTTTTTTTTTTTTTTTTTTTTTTTTTTTTTTTTTTTTTTTTTTTTTTTTTTTTTTTTGCGGTACTGGGGATCGAACTCAGGACCCTGCGCTTGCTAGGCAAGCACTTATTCCACTGAGCTATATCCCCAGCCCAAACGAAGGAAGGAAACATCTGTTCCTTTTTTTTTTCCGGTACCGGGGTGTGCTTTGTATTTTTATGAAAGGTTTTTTTCTCAGTACTGAGATTTTTCAGCTACTGGTGAACTTAAGGCTCAGAAGAAGCATTCACAGAAATTAGTGTAATACTGCTTCTGTTATGTTTGTCATCTACAATGTATTTTTTGTATAGTAATAATCATGATTGTATTTTCTGTTTCCTTTGAGATGTAACAAGGAAAATGTCACTGTATAGTTTAACATTTAATAGAATTATTTTGAAGTATATTTGCCATAATACACACCTTTCTAAAGTAATTCTTAGTCATATTTCTTCTAGTTCAAAACAAAGTTGTATTTTTGACCAGTCTTAAATTCAAAAGCAATCCAGTTTTGACTATGCTTGAGGAAAGAACATTTTTGCCCAAATGTTATTCAGTCAATATCAAGACTAAAACTTTATCCTTTTCTTAACTTAAAGATTCCTTTGAGTAATGGAACTGATGTCACTGAATATCGATTGGAGTGGGGAGGAGTTGAAGGAAGTATGCAGATATGTTACTGTGGGCCTAGCCTCAGTTATGAAATAAAAGGACTTTCACCAGCAACTACCTATTATTGCAGAGTCCAGGTAAAAGTGGTCATTGCATACTCTGCCCTGAACTTTGTGGGCTTTCATTTTCCTGGTCATGTCTTTGTTAACTTGGGGCTTCGTTAATTACCAGGCCCTGAGTGTTGTGGGCGCAGGCCCTTTCAGTGAAGTAGCAGCCTGTGTGACCCCACCATCAGTTCCTGGCACTGTGACTTGTCTTCAAGAAATAAGTGATGATGACGATGTGGAAAATCCCCATTATTCGCCTTCTACATGCCTCGCCATAAGATGGGAAAAGCCTTGTGACCATGGTTCAGAAATCCTTGCCTACAGCATAGACTTTGGAGATAAACAGCCCCTGACAGTTGGAAAGATTTCGAACTATATCATAGACAATTTGCAGCCAGATACAACATACAGGTACATTCTACAAAAACTATGTAAATTTTTATCTAGACCAGAGAAACACTTTAAATAAGATAATCATAAACTAATTTTTCTTTTTTTAAAATGTGGCACTTAGAATACGAATTCAGGCCTTGAATAGCCTTGGAGCTGGTCCTTTCAGCCATACGATAAAATTAAAAACTAAGCCCCTCCCCCCTGACCCGCCTCGTCTGGAATGTGTTGCCTTTAACCACCAGAACCTTAAGCTGAAATGGGGAGAAGGAAGCCCAAAGACGCTGTCGGCAGATTCTGTTCAGTACCACCTTCAGATGGAGGATAAAAATGGAAGGTAGGATTTTTACTTGCTTTTTTATATAGTCTTTTTTTCTATTTTAAGTACATAAATTTCTTTATAGAAATAAATAAGGTAGCAAAAAAGTAAGACTATCATAAGAAATCATTTTTAAATATGTTGTTTTCAAAACACAAAGTACAGCCTTCCTGTTTGTGATTGGGATGCTAAGGGGAAAATTAAGTGGGCTATTTTTTGGTTCTCTTCTTAAACCTATTTACTATAAATGACTATCATAAGTTATTTACAGTGAATGATTGTGATTTGCCTAAGGTCTCAGAGATCCTTAAGGGCAGGGATTACATCTCACTCTCGCAGGTTCCGCACACAGGACTGCACACTGAACAAACACAATTCTGTTCCTTACTGCTAGTTCTGTTAGATTGTATGATTCATTACCCAGTCTTTTTGCTATACTTCCTCTCATTCAGGTTCTTATCTATTCCTCTTTTACATTTTCATGTACATAATATGTTTCCCATGTACCACGCCATGTACTAACCTACTAAATGATGCACTCCAATTACAGTGTCACTCAAAATATTTGTAACATTACTTATTCAGAGCCAGATATGGTGGTACATTCCTGTAATCCCTGATCTTGTGAGGATGAAACAGGAAGATTGCTTTAAATTTGAGGGCATTTTGGGCAGCATAGTGAGTTCAAGGCCAGCCTGAATTACATAGCGAGACCCTGTCTCAAAGAAAAAAAATTTCAAGTATCAATTTAGGGTACTTTATATTATATCCCACTTAAACAATCCTGTCCACTCTCCACAGTTGTTAATATTCTACTATTTAAAATTTTTGAATTTTACTTATTTTCCTTTTTTGAGACAAAGTCTGGGTCTGTAGTTCAGACTGGCTTTGAATTCACCATGTAGCCCAGGCTGGTCTTGAACCTGTAATGATCCTCCTGTTTCAGCCTCCTGAGTGCTGGGATCACAAGCATATATGCCTAGATACAATTTTACTTTTGTACTTTTTACTCAGTGTAAGAGAGTTAATTTTGCCTCTCTGATGGATTTAGAATACTGGTAACAGTTTTTCCCAAGGTTAACTTTTTTTTGTATGGAATATTCATGGTACTTAATAAATATTCTCTATCGTTAGTAACACATGAGCATTCATTATTCATTTCCCATTGTCCAAAAATTTTTAAAACAGCCAATGAAAAATATTGGGAAACTGGCTGGGCATGGTAGTCCATGCCTGTAATCACAGCACTTAGGAGGCTGAGGCAGGAGGATCACCATGAGTTCAAGGTCAACCTGAGCTACATAGTTGAGAGATACTCTCACCTACACAGTGAGACCTTGTCTAAAAAAAAGAAGGAAACATTCGACTTACGGATAACATAGTAGAAGAAATGTATATAATATAAACCTTCTATCAGGAATCCAGGTGGGTGGCAAACACCTGTAATACCAGCTGAGAGGCTAAAGCAGGAGGACTGGCAAGTCAAAAGTTAGCCTGGACAATTTTTCAAGACCTGTCTCAAAATAAAAGGGCTTGGCATGTACCTCAGTGGTAGAGTGCTTGCCTAACAGACATGAGGACCCTGGGTTCAATCTATACTGTGATAAAAACAAACAAACACTGTGTCAGACAGTTCACATAGATAATTTGAGATTAAATCTCTGATACTCCTACATGAAACTGTAGAAAACCTCACTAAAATTATGCCTGGGAACTAAGAATTACCATTTTTCCAAATAAAGACAAAGAAATTTCAAGCAGAAGCAATCTCATAGCTCATTTCCATGCTGTAGAGGACGAATTGTGTGGATGTGAAGTTAATTGGAAATAATTCGTGACGACAATCACGATGTTCTGGTGCTCTGAAAAAGAGTCAGGAACAAAGCTGGACCACATGCCTGAGAAGAAACAGTTAATGGTGATTAGACACAAAACTTAGCAACAGACTTTCAGGAAGCCAAGCCAGATTAGGGAATCTACCATATCTATGATACTCATCATCTGTTGAAAAACATGGATATATTTGCCATTAAATTTTTAGAATAATTTCTTATCTCTAATAAACTCAATTTGAGAACATTTTTTATAAGATTTTATTCAATAGTTATTTCCATTTTAGGTTTGTTACCTTGTATAGAGGACCATGTCATACATACAAAGTACAAAGACTCAATGAATCAACATCATACAAGTTCTGTATTCAAGCATGTAATGAAGCCGGGGAAGGTCCCCTTTCCCAAGAATATATTTTCACTACTCCAAAATCTGTCCCAGCTGCCTTGAAAGGTAAGCTATATATCCTGCAGTTATTTTCTTTAATAATAAATTAATTTTAAATATTGCTTTATTTACTTTCATTAAATTTTATAGACAAGCCTACCTACTGCGATTTTTACTCAGTAATAAAAGCTGTTTTATCTAGTACATTGATACACAAAACCTGATCTGAATACGTTATGATCTTTTTAATAAAGTAACGTAAAAAGATTAAATTGAATAAATAGGCTGTATTTCTAATAGGATCACTTGCTATTCCTGCTATCATAAACTAGTTAGTCATTGTTATTAGAGTCCAGAAGGAAAGTGAGGTCTTTCACTAAGTGAAACAAATTTTTAGTTAACTTGGATTTTTCATTCAAATTTATGCACAAACATGTACACATTTGTATATACATGTATGTATGTAATTTCAGAGTCATTTTCATTTTAAAATGACCCTGGAAAGGATTGTATTTTGTCTGACCTGGGGAGGTAGCTCAGTGGTAGAGTACTTGCCTAGCATATACAAACAAGGCCCTGAGTTCAATCCCCAGTATCACAAAAAGAAAAAGGGTTACATTTTGTATATTTAGCTCAAAAGACTTAAGTTTACTAGACCATGAAGATTAATTACACAGACTTTTAGAACAGTGTTTTGAATCAGGTATTTGACTATATTATTTGTTAAGCAGATCCAGAATCAGCAAGACTTTTCTCAAATAGTCATTCTAATAATGTTGATGAGTGTCGGTTACTCTTCTGTTCCCTTATCCAATTTAGTGTCTAAGCCTTAGAAAGATTATTGCTTTTAACTCATTTGTATGTAGATTGCAACATTTTACTGCTATTTATTTTTAAGTTTATAACTAGGTTTTAGAGAAGTGGGTTTTTTAAAAATTAAAACAAGCATCTGTGATGTGCCACATTAAAATGTCAAAAGGAACAGAATTTATTTATGTTTATTTCCTGTAGCCCCCAAAATAGAGAAAATAAATGATCATATCTGTGAGATTACATGGGAATGTTTACAGCCAATGAAAGGTGATCCAGTTATTTACAGTCTTCAAGCTATGGTGGGAAAAGATTCAGAATTCAAACAGGTATGTGTCAAGATACAATTTTATCAGTACATATATACTGATACATATACACTTTCACCGTTCTTTCATTTTTATTTATTTTTAGAGCAAGATTTGACCATCTTTTTACTTTTCTAATTCAGAAACGTTTGTTCAATACATAATATATTCCAAATATCTCAGGATTCAAAATCTTACCAAGTATGTACTATACTGGAACCAATCAGTCGTCCAGCAGGTATTCCTTCAACTCTTCGCCAGGATACAGCAACGAACAAAAAGTCTTACTGCCATGAAGCCTACACTCAACTCGGGTAAAAGATACAGAGCCCTGGAAGGAGATACACCCAAAGGACATGATAGGAGGTGAAAAGTGGTCTGCAAAGATGCCCCACAGCTGAAGCATACTTGCTAAGTTTGGTCCACAGTAAGAAAGCTAACGTGAGTGGGACACATAGAGACCCGAGAGCACTGTTGATGAAGTCAGGTATTAATGGCAGTCAACATGTGCTGTTGACAGAAACTAACAATCCACCAGTATCCGGCCTCCCCCACTACGTGCTCTGTCTCCGAACTTTTCTGAAGTGAACTTCATGTTGTTGTTTCCCTTAAGCACTTCAGCCCCTAAAGACATAATAAAACGACACTTTGGGAAAATGACCAGTACGGAAGCCACGCTGATGCGGAGATGATGCAGACACAGTCTTAGCGAACCTTTTGGAGCTTTCAGTGATGCAAACAGCCTGCTGTGGTACACATGCCATAGGTTCACTACCGCTGATGATAAAACTAGTTCATTACTAGTTTTACTACATGTGAAATCAGAATGCAGCAGAGGATTTTGACCAGAACAGTCAACATAATTAGACATGATGTCATTTTGGTTGTAGTGTTAAAACTAAAATGAAACAGGTGCAAAAGTGCAGAGACCAATGAGGAGTCTTTTATTACAATAGTAGCAGTCATACTGTAGTGCTTAACTGTAAGGCACAGCTATTATTATGAAAGTCTGGAAGTATCACCTTCCTGGCAGAGAAATTTCTTTTTTTTTTTTTTTTTTAAAGTACAAAAACATATTAACAGACAGA
>PVLD010031661.1:0-15490 GCA_004027595.1 Dinomys branickii | reverse complement strand
GTCACTAAGTTGCCCAGGCCAGGCTGAAACTTGTGACCCTCCTCCCAGAGGGTTGGAATTACAGACTTGCACCACCAGCCCATCTTCATTGTGGTTTTGATTTGCAGTTCCCTGATGATTGCTGATCTTGAGCATCTTGTCATGTGTTTCTTGGCCATTTGTCTTGATGTCTTTTAGAGTATCATTACGTTTGTCTTTTTCTACTCATTTAAGTGTTAAACACCCTGATTTTGTTCCTTTAGTGATTAGGCTGGGATTTAAAGGAATCCTGGGTCTTGGAAATTACCAAGATAGCTACAACATCTGACAGGGTGTGATGTCCACAGAGGTGTAGAATACATTAAAGTCTCTTTTCGAGTAGTTATAGTACAAATATTAATTATAAGACGCTGAGAAGCCTTTGCAGAGACTACAGTAATTAGTTAATAAAGGCCCTTTGCTATCTAATTACAGAGATGAATCAGTCATTTATTCAACCATTATACATACTTTATGTGTCAGTACTGAACAAATACGCAAATGACTCCAGTGTAAGTTGTGGGAAGTGAAAGAAAGAGCCATGACAGGGAAATATTAGGGCTCTAGAGAAAGAAAGGTTGAGGGGAGCAGGGGAGGCAGGAGAGGAAAGCAGTGTGGTGTGGTGAACAGAACAGGAGTTTGGGGTACATTGGGGTTGGATAACAATTAGCTCTGTGACTCTGGACAAGTACCTGAATCTCTCTAAACCTCAGTAGCCCCACCATCTCAGCCTGACCCACAGGAAATGCCCCATACAGAAAAGCCAGTCTTCCTGCCTTTCTTCCTCTCTCCCTCTCTCTCTCCTCTCATTTATATTTTTTGCTTGCTCGGAGCCTCTCCCGCTCCTTTTCCTCATTCTGAATGCTGTTCAAAACTGTGGCTGCTTGCTGAACATTCCTGGATGTGATGGAGAGGAAAAGGGCAAAATAGGGAAAAGTGGGAGAAAAAGGCAGAAAGAAGGACAAGAAGGCAGAAAGAAGTGAGCAGAGGCGAATGGGAACATGAGTTGCAGGAGATGTGGGATACAAATTTTCATGGTCTTTGTACTTAGGCACTAGCTCTGACAGCCTTTCTGAGAAGCACTTTCCATTCAGGAGAATGGTGTCTGTCTAGCTCTTCTTGGCTCATGCCACCATCTCCCTGAACTTTTACACTGGCCTCTTTTGTGACCCTCTAGCTGTGCATCTATACACTCTCCATTCTACTGTCTACTCCGGAAATACTCTTCCAAAAACGCCTTTGATTGCATCCCTTTCCTGCTCCAAAATAGGCAGCAGTTTCCCATTGCTTTCTTGCTGATGTACGAATGTGTTAGCCTGGGTATCCAAGGTCGTCCTGCCCTCTCTGGCTCTGACCCTTTCCCAGTTTATCGTCCTGATCTTCCCTTCAATGACACTTCTGTTTCAGGCAGTCTAATCACAGAACAAACCAGAAATGAACCTTCCTACTCTTTCTCCTCTACTCTGAGTATTACCCCCACTGGAAATATGCCATGGTAGCCCTTCCTGGGCTCTTCAGAGACTGTACACTGTTCCAGTATTTTAGAAGCAATTGTCACCTGCCTCTGCCCGATTCCATCTTCTATGGTGAGGACAGAAGAGCAGACTGGTTTTTTCCAAAGGGATTGATAAACTTGGTTCAATATGCCATTTAAAAAGAAGCAAGAAAAAGAAAAAACTAAGACCTATACTGTAATCATAATATCAAAGTAGATTTATATAGTTATTCCAAATTTCAGAGTGATACAGTGACCTCAGAGTTTAAAACTGTCACTATTATCACTGGTTATTTTACAATAATTGGTTTAGTCTTCCGGTTCAAGGCAAACATACTAATGCATTTGCTTTTCTTCAAAAATCATAAAGATTATATAAAGTCTAGCCGAAAACCTTGGTGCTGATTAATTAGAAGTAAGTCTGGTTAAGATGCTTTACAAGGATACAAGAATGACTAAGAGTATACAATGCATTTTTAAAACAAAATTTTTATTTTTTTTTTGCAGTACTGGGGATTGAACTCAGGACCCTGCGCTTGCTAGGCAAGCGCTTATTCCACTGAGCTATATCCCCAGCCCCTGAAACAAAATTTTTAAAAAATTTCATGAGAGACTACCTTTACCTTGTTTGAACAATGTATTTTAGAAAGGTTAAACTTGAGAATTTATTTAAAGGTAAATAAGATTAACAGCCATCAGGAATACTATTTATAAAATAAATGAACTTATAGAGGCTACTTTTTAAAAAGACTGAACATAATACTTCTTAGTAGGATAGATGCACAATGACAGACACCGTCCAGGGCACACAGTGCAGCATCACACCACAGAGACTGGCATTGCCAATTGTCAAGCCACAGAAAATGCACTTTGTTTAAAATTGGACAATGAACTCTGTGTGAATAGTGAATTTGGTTTTATCACTCTCACCAAGAGCATCAGAAATGTCTACCTGCACAGCAGCATCACTTGAAGATCTGCATTTATTGCTTTAAGTCCACAGCTTTCCTCTGAGAGGAAGTCAGGGCTGTTCTGGAGGCCCAGGCCTTCCTCCTGAGCCAGCAGGTGGGAGAATGGGATGAGGATCTAGGGAGACATTAGTGCAAGCCCAGTGCGGTCCTCACATGTCTGCCCCTTGTCTCCTGTTCCCACCTGTGCCTGCGGTATAGCACCACTGAGAACACCCCTCTGCAACTTGTTTTAGACAGTCTAAGACTGTGCCACCTTTACAAGACTGGGCCACTTTGTAAGAACAGGCTCGGTACAGACCTTTATATCTTTTGTCTCTCTTAACCAATAAATCCATGAGGATAGGGGCCATTGCCAAACACTGCGTTGCTGGTCTTGCTAGATTTCTTCTTTTCAGTACAGACTGTTAAGTCAGTCTCTTCTTTTCTCCTTCCCTAAGATATCCTTGTGTGTGTGTGTGTGTGTGTGTGTGTGTGTGTGCGCGCGCGCGCACGGGTGCATGCAAGAGAGACAGAGAGAGAGAGAGAGAGCAAGCCTTCCCTCTATCTGTTTTCTTTTTTTGTCTTTTTTGTCTTTTTGAGACAGGGTCTCACTATGCAATGCAGCCTGGCCTTGAGCTCACTTTGTAGTCCAGATTTGCCTCAAACTTGCAACGATCCTCCCACCTCAGCCTCCTGAGTGCTGGGATTACAGGCATGTGCCACCACACCTGGCCTTCCTCTGTCTGTTTTCTGATACTACAAAAAAATAGAACATAGTCTGGGATGGTCAACAGACTAGTTCTGCCACCTATTTGCTACAAAATCTTGTGCAATTAAGTCTATTATTTCTTATGTGACCCTGAAAAAGTAGGTTGTTCATGCCCTAAAGGGAAAAAGCGTAATGCTTGTCTTTAAGACTGTTCTAAAGATCAATGAGATGAGAAAATCTTCAACAGATTATAATTTTCTTTCTTTCTGTGACAGAAATAGACATTTCTTGGAGCCAAACACCTCACCTGTCTTAGTTTATTTTCTGTTGCTGTAACAGAATACCTCAGACTAGATAATTTATAAACAATAGAAGTTTCTTTAGCTCATGGCCCTGGAGGCTGGGAAACCCAATGTGAAAGTGCCAGTGTCTGGAGAGGGCCTTCTGCTGCATCACTCCATGGCGGAAAGTGGGAGAGGGAGAAAGAGAGTGCACACAACGGAGAGCCAAACTCATCATGATTAGGAACCCACTCCATGCTGACAGCATGAAACCATTTGCCTATTAAAAGACCCACCTCCCAAAGCTCTTGCACTGGAAATTAAACATCCAGCACACAAAACTTGGACACATTCAAGCTATTGCACCTTGCCATTGGATCTTCAAAGGCATGACAGTCATTTGTGTGAGAGGCACCTAGACTGATTTCATTCAGGAAGAATAATAACTAAGGTAGTAGGAAATTAAGCAAAGACTCTCATGTGCTCCTACCATCCCTGAAAGCCCTGTGAAGACATTCTTCACTGTTCCCCCTCTGTCATCTCTACATCTGGCCAGCTACAATGGACTGAAAATTCAAACTCCATGGCATCTTTCACCCCCCCTCCATGGCATCTTTCCAATGGGTTTGAGAAATAGTCACCTATTTCAGGTTCCCATCGCCTCTCACTGCAGTTGCTGAAACTCTTAGCTGATCTCCCTGCCTGTAGTTTCTCCTGTTTCCACAGTTATCCTGAATTGTCTTCATGAAACATAAACATCCTCTGCTTAATAACCTATATGGACTTCTCTTTCTCTTTCGTGTCAGTTCTAATCTTCCCAGCTGTCTTTCCTGCTTCATCTCCTGTTTTAGGGTGCCCCGTGCCCCCTGTGATTATAGAGGTTTTGGTGTAACTGAAAGGCTTTGGACTCAACCATCTCCAGGCTTTTGTTCAAGCTCTTCCTTGTTCATAGAAGGCCTTTCCTCCACTAATCTATTGGTCAAAATCTTATCTTTCTCCCGAAATTCAGCTTTAAATATTATCTTCCAAATGATATCTAGAGTTTCCAGGTGGCAGGATTTTGTTTTCTGCATGTATTAATACAAACTAATACCAAACAGTGCTTGAAATAGCTCTTGGCACATATAAATTATCAACAGATGCCACCTATTTTTATTCCCAAGTTTGGAGCAAAGACATATAACCTCTCTGAATCTCAGTTTCTTCATCTTTAAAATAGTGGTAATATTTCCTACCCATCAAGGCTGCCAGAGGATTAAATGAGATAATACACAGTAAGTGCTGAACAGTGCTCTTTGATAATAAATGCTAAATACCTAGCTTAGTGCATCGAGGGTCATGTTTGCATTATTTTCATTGTTTCCATATTTACTCCCTTCATCCTCTTCTTTCCAGAACACTCTGCCCCTGCTTTTAGCACCGAGATTTCACACAAGATAAATCAATGTTTGTTGAATTGTCAAATGAACTTTTACTCCTACAAGTTCTTACATTTATAATTCACTAAGTTCCAATAAATAATCACAAAGCCACAGAAATTCCTCTTTGACAAGCCAGCCATGTCTTGGATTTATTAAAGCATCAAACCAACTGACTAGAGTTGGCAGACATCACCAATACTCAGACTTAGGTCACATATTGAAATAAGACATTTCCACCTATAAGAATGAAGTACTGAGCCAGGCTGAGGCAGGAGGATCACAAGTTCAAGCCCAGCTTGGGCTACATAGTGAAGTGAAAACCAGCCTCGACTACAGAGTGAGATTCCATCTCAAAAATATATATATTTTCAGGCTGTACTGGAAACAACTGGTTATCTATAGCCTTATACATACAGGAACTGCCTGTCATCTCAGAAGGCCTCTTTCCTTATTTGGAACCAAAGCATTGGTCTCCCTGTTAATTTTCACCGACAACTGGAAGGATTTTGAAATTGAACTTCTCCCTGTACTGCAATTCAAAGTAACAGATATTTATTGTGAGCCATCTTCCTGAGCATGGCACTGGGCTGCCAGCTGTTTCCAAGGCATTTACTGTTTAGTAGGGAGGGGCAGGACAGGTGAGATATCAATAACACAAGCAAACAAAATGAAACAGAGGCAGAAGTGTAAATAATGTATCGGGAGTGCCCAGAGGAGGAAACTCTTAGTTCCGCCAAGGCTATTAATGCAGATATCATCAAGCAAATAGCATCTGAGTGAGCTCTGAAAGCTGAGAGAATTTGATGAGCAGAAAGTTGGAGAGAGAATAACCAAAATAAGGGAACAATGTGAAAATAAGGGAATTAAAAATAGAAATTTTTAAAAAATTTAAATACCCCCAATGAAATATTTACGAATAAAACTAGCAAAACATTTATAGTGACAAATACCAAAAAAAGCCTTAAATAAACCACCTAATTTTATATCTCAAGGACCTAGAAAAAGAACAAAGTAAGTTCAAAGTTAGCATAAAGAAGGAAATAATGATTAGAACAGAAATAAATGAAATAGCCTGCAAAAACAATAGAAAAGATCAAGAAAAGCAAGGGTTGACATGTTGAAAAGACAAACAAAACTGAAAAACTTTTAGCTAGATTAACCAAGAAAGAAAGACTATCAAATAAAATAACAAATAAAGTAAAAAAAAATCACTAGTGATACCACAGAAATACAGAGTATCACAAGAGACTACTATGAACAATCACATGCCAACACAGTAGATAACCTAGAAGACATGGATGAATTCCTAGACACATATGACCTACCAAGAATGAATCATGAAGAAACAGAAAATCTGAATGGGCCAATAATGAATAAAGATATTGAAACAGCAATAAAAAATCTCCAACAAATTAAAGCATAGAACCAAATGGCTTCATAACTGTCTTGGTTACTTTTCTCTCCTTGCTGAGACAAAATACCCAGTGCCCAAAATAAAGGAAGGAAAGGCCCATTTAGCTTACGGTTTGTGGAGGTTTCAGTCCATACTTGGCTGGTTCCAAGGCAGAGTGGCCCATGGCAGAGGGCAGTTGTTCATGGCGGCAGAACAGAAAAGCAACAAGAATAAAAAGGGAGGCTTGGCAGGGAAGAGCAAGCCTCTTTCTCTCCCTTCTATTGTAAGCAGGCTACTGCCACCCCAGGTGCGTGTAGCTCTCATGTAACCTCCATGCCCTCCTCTCGCACAGGCTCAGGATGTGTACAAAGTAAGGACCCTGGCCCCCTGCTCAGTCCCTTAGTTAACCTTCTAAACTGCTCACATTGGCACAATGAACAACAAACATCCCAGAAGGGTAAAGGCCTGTCCTTTTCACCCCAGGATGCAGAATTGCTGAGTCACTTAGTCAAGCCTCTAGACTCCCCAAGTTGAAAAAATGTATCAACCACAGCAATAACTGAATTTTAGAAAACATTTAAAGAAAAATATTGACATTTCTTAAAGTCTTCCAAAAAACTAAAGAGGAAGGAGATGTCAACTTATAATGGTTAGGATGGCTATCATCAAAACAATAAGAGAGAGCAGCTTTGGCTTGAATGTGGGAAAAGGAAACCCCTGTTTACCACTAAGGGGAATGTAAAATGGTATAGCCATTATGGAAAACATATGGAGATTCCAAAGGCAATGAAATAAGTTATTTTGAGGTATCTGTGCCCTCAGGTTCATTGTAGCATTATTCACACAGCCAAGATAGGAAGCCAACCAAAGTGTCCACTGATAGATGAAGAGAATGTGACCCCGTGTACACACACACACACACATGTACACATTACTTAGCCATTAAAAAGTGGGAAATCCACTTGCAACAACATGGATGAACCTGGAGGATATTGTGCTAAGTGAAATAAGAGAGCCACAAAAAGACAATACCATGATGTCACTTATATTTGCAGTCTAAAATAGTCAAATTTAGATGAGTATGCTGGTTTGTGCTATAGTCCAGGGTGCCCGGGATGACTGTAGTTAAGAATGCTACATTGTTTACTTATAATTTGCCAGGGTAGTAGGTCTCAGTGTCTTCTCCCCTCCCCCCCCACGCATATGCACAAACACACATTTTATATATATATGGTTTTATATATATATGGTTGTGATGTGTTGAATAATTTGATTGTAGTAATCATTACACAGCACATACATGCATCAAATCATCCTGTGTACCTTGAATATACTCAATTTCATCTGTCAGTTATTCTTCTGAAAAAATGTTAACTTGAAATAAACCATAGATTTAAATGTAAAACAAAACTAAAGCTTTTAGTGGAGAAAAGGAGAGAAACTCCATGATCTGATGTTAAGCAAAGTGTCAGATTTTACATCAAAGGTACAGCCTGCAAAAGGAAAACTATGATAAATTATACTGGGCCAGGAATATAGCTCAGAGGCACAAGCACTTGCCTGGCAATTGCAAGGTCCTGGGTTCAATTTCTGACACCAAAAAAAGATATTATATCCCATGATAAATTATACCTCACCAAAACTAAAAGCATTTGTACCAAGATAGAAACTGTTACGAGAACAAAGAGATAGGCACAGAATAGGAAAAAATATTTGCAAACCAGATGTTAAATGAAGGACTTTCGTAAAGGAAATAAATCAGACTCACATGCATACACATCATATTGTCTCCCTATTGTAAGAAGCTGAAAGAGTGAATAAGATTCAAAATGTGCAATAGATATTGGGAACTGGGAAGAAACTGCTCAAAAGGAAAGAGAACTTGGGATGGGGGAAAGGAGAAAAGAAGGAAGGGAAAAGGAAAAATAAATAAATTAATAAGATAGTTACACTACTAATTTCTATTAGCCAAAAAGAAAGGTTTGTGCTTATATGGTTTGATCAATTTTTCATGCTTAGATCTTGTAATCTGAGCAACTACTTTGAAGATAACAGTATGAAATGTATTAACTATTAATACTCTCCTACTATCTTGTTTTGAAATTTTGTATCATTGCTTTTATTATATTTCTCTCTCTGTCTCTGCCTCTGTCTCTCTGTCTCTTTCTCGCTCTCTATCTCTCTTGTCTTTTTGAGACAGGGTCTCCCTATTCAGGTCAGGCTGGCCTTGAGCTCACTTTGTAGCACAGGCTGGTCTCGAACTGGCAACAATCCTCCTGCCTCAGCCTGCCAAGTGCTGGGATTACAGGCGTGCACCACCATGCCTAGCTTGTATTTCTCTTTTTTTAAAAAAACAATAAAGGGGAATTATTTACAAAATGTATGAAGGACTCCCAAAAGTCGGTAGCAAGAAAACAACCCAGAGAAGGACTGGCAAGTGGGGAGGGATAGTAAGGATGGGACCAGGATCGGAACTTGGCCTTGTATGGGCCCTTCGCCCTGCCCTGCTTACCTTGGAGAAGCACTGAGCAAGAATCCTGGCTACATAAAGCTTCATACAATCTGGGCAGCCAAGAAGGACTGCAAGACTCTGCCACATCACCAAATTGCATCTGTCCCACAGGTGACAGCCTTGTGTGGAACTTACAGGATGAACATTTTACCCAGGGAAGTGACCATCTCCAATGCTAAGAAATGAGCCTGTTAACCAACAACTCCACCCCAGAGAAAAAATTTCTGCATTTTTCCTCTGATTTTTGTGGAGCCAGTGAGGGGTCTGGCACACCCCACTGCAGCTACAGTATCCTGTGATGATCTCCTCTGTACCTAACACCTTGAGTTCTCTTGGGTCATGTATGTCCATGATGGGGCCATAATTCCTATGTCTCACTGCTAGGCAGCTTGAACTACCAGTGGGACATGCATGACTGTCCCATCAGGCAGCTTTTTATTAATTTTATTAGTAAAAAGACTAATAAAAGTGATTAGATCCATTTGTGCCACCAGCGGTACAAACTACCTGATAGGACAGTCATGCATGCATGTACCACCAGTGGTTCAAGATTGTGGAAACACGTTAATGAAGACTGAAGACCAATCTCTTTTGGAGGAATGACTTTCCTTCTCCCTATGTTTGCCAGGGTGTTGAGACAATGTGTGATTTCTCAGTGATTTCTTATAGTATTGTTCCCTCCCTCCAGGTAGGAGAAGATAACCACCATCCCAAGAATTCTCAATAAGCTAAGCTAAACAAACAAACAGAAATAGCCCAAGTGACAATTGGGCACATGACTTTTTTTCAGACAAGGTCTTGCTATGTAGTTCCAGCTGCTCTTGAATTTACTGTGTAGGCTGCCTCAGACTCGTGGCCACTCTCCTTCCTCATCATCCCTAGTGCTGGGATTACAGGCGTGTGCCACCAGGTTTGGCTTGGGCGCCAGATGTGAAAACCTTCACTAAAGAGGATACACAGAACACAGCTAAGTACATGAAAGACTTAAGCATCATTAGCTACTAGGGAAATGCAAATAAGAATGATAATGAGATACTTCCGCACCATATCTATTGAGAAGACTTGGCCATCCTCAGAACAAACGAAATTAGGAGACTGCTACGTGAACATCCACCTTGATAATCCCCTCCATGGTGCCTCACTTGAACATGAACAAAAAATGTTGGAGCCATTTCCAGATGTCAAGGTCAGCACATTTAAGGGAGCATTATGTACACATACCCATGAATGCTTATCCTTTGTTGCCTTTTCCTCAGACACCTTTGCTTTGTGGCACACAGGTAACTCCTTGATCTTTGCTCTTTAACTTTCCCACTTTTGGCCGATGTTTCTTCCACCTCTTTAAATCCCACATTTGTCACAGCACATTTCACTGACGACATTCTAACAGGCTGGATCTGGAAGGCTTATCCACAAGGACGCTTGAGGTGTCCTACAGGGCCACATCTGCAGTTCCAGTAAATTCCACAAGAGGGACAGTGTTTCTCCAGGCAAAGGCTTCTCAATTGCCTTACAACTGCTAGTTAAATGAAGAAAGATGTAAGGTACACAATCCATCTCTACTTTAAAAATAACATTACATCTAAGTAACATTATACAGCTGGGGATATAGCTCAGCGGCACAAGCACATGCCTGGCAAGTGCAAGGTCCTGAGTTCGATTGCCAGTACCAATAAATAAATAAATAAGTAAATAACATTATACATACTTATTAAACATTAATCACTAAAGTTTCTCTATTATTGAAATAAAAAAACATTCTTATTTATTTTTTCAGCCAGTGTAGACATTTGTTGAAGACTCACTATATGCCAGGCATTGTTGTAAATACTAACAATTCCAACAAAACTTACTTAAAGCAAGATAGGAAAGAAATGGTACATTTAGACTTATCTTTCCTAAGTAATGATTCCTATTTAACTTTATCTGAGTATCCTTCTGAAACTCAGCTGGCAAATATACTGTCATCTTTTACAAAGGTCAGAAGTAGCAGAGCTTTTATCCATAGTGGACTTCCCACAAAAAATTCTTCCCTATTTCCTGGCTAATTAGCATGTTTAGAACAACCCATCTCCTGCAGTTCTTGTAAGGGGAATTCAGCCCTTTGCTAAGGTTTCGTCTAACATATTCCATCACAAAAGCAATGTCCGCTCATCTAGGCTTTTTCCTTCTATATTTCAAACGCTGGAGACAAACCTCTAGTAGGTAACTCTTGAGTTTTGCTTCCTTCTCTGAAATGTTCATCTACCATTATGTGGCACCTATTTAAAGAAGTCATTTCCTAAGCTATGTCATTTTAAATTCATGATATGTGTATCCCGCCCCTCTTTCTAACGACTGCAGATTTAAAAGTGGAAGATAGCTCAGTGGTAGAGCGCTTGCCTAACATGCACAAGGCTCTTGGCTCAATCCCCAGTACCACAGAAAAGTAAATAGGTAAAAATAGAATTCAATTCCTACTGCTAGAAAAAGTATCACGTTTGCATTTCATGGCATGCTGTATCCCTTTGCTAACGGAGATAAATTTTTCCCCTTCTGAACTTTTGCAACATTTTGAAAGGGGCAACATAGAACATATGTAAAGCAGTTCCTAGCCTGTTTTCTTCTCAGCATCAAACATTCTGTGCACTGTGGGCAAGGCTTCTCCAGAGCAGACAGCCTTAGCAGTTCAACAGAGGAAGAAGGGTCAAGGTTTTAGAAAAAAATTCCTGAGGCCCTAAAATGGGAATATTCGGCCACCAGCCCAATGTGCTACTTTCCACTTGCTGGGCAGTGCTGTCTTTAACCGCAACCGAGGGCCTCCTCTGAGAAGTTCCTGGTTCTGTATTTTTCTCCATTAAGATCTCAGCTATCAAGGGGAACCAGACACAAGAGCTCAGAGGTCAACCAGGTTCAGAGCAGAGCAAGGCAAAGGGTACAAAAGAGGAGAGAGGAGTTCCACACCCAGCTTGCCTGCTTCTGCAGTACGAAAGTACACTTTGGGGTGATGAAAGGCATATGGAAACTTGAGAGGAATTAAAGCACGTGAACCCATTGTGTCTCCTCAGGAGCTATCCCCATCATCCTCATACCCTACTTCCTGGTGCTCACCGAGTTCTGGGCTGTGGCTGTGCTTGCCTTGGCCTGGCTCGCCTATGATTGGGACACCCACAGTCAAGGTAAGAGGCGGTGGGGGGGGTGGCACTACTATCTGCCGGGGATGGAATCACAGGAGAGGGAGGGGGAAGCAAAGGTGAGAGGAGGAAGGGACAGAGGGCTCTGCCAGGCTGCCTGGGAAGAACTAAGAAGTTGATGTTCTGAGCTGAGTACCCAAGCCTCAGTGTTTTCCCACTGCCTTTCTGGTTGGCTCCAGAGGAACAGGGGCCTCCTGTGCCTTGAGAGCTGGATTCAGGGCCAGTGCTTCCAGCTCTGATGGATGAGAAGGAGGACCCTTCTGTAGCCTGAGGACTATAGGCAGAACTCTCCACCTGTGGGAGAGGAGATGTAATGGCAGTGCCCCTCCTGCTCTTTCCTTCCCTTCTCTTCTCACAGGCGGCAGGCGAACAGCTTGGGTACGGAATTGGACCCTCTGGAAGTATTTCTGTAATTACTTCCCAATAAAGGTGACTATATTTCCTCTGGGTTCCCTTGGTTCCCATTGTCCTTCCTCTCACTCCCTACTTAGTTTCATGTTTTCAAAGGCTTTGGTGGCCAGCAGTGAAGGTCAAGGCCCAGAGGTATAAGGCAGAGCAGAGACCCAAGATGGATGGGCAGATGGGGAGACATGGAGAGCAGGCTTTCCCTTAGTGGCAAACCTGGGTCAGCCTCTCTGACCACCATAATTTCTGGTAAATTTCCCTATGAGCAGGGTTTTGGGGCTCCTGGAGGGAAACATAGGCTACCTGCTGGAACCTAATACTACACAGCCACTCTTCTTTCGGTGTAGCCAAACTCTGACTCAATTTCCCTCTAACAGCTGGTGAAGACTCACGACCTTTCTCCCAAACACAACTACATCATTGGCAACCACCCCCATGGTATTATCTCTTATGGTGCCTTGATCAACTTTGGCACTGAGGCCACTGGCTTTTCCCGGATTTTCCCATCTATCACTCCCTCTTTAGCGACCTTGGAAGGGATCTTCTGGATCCCACTTGTGCGAGACTACGTGATGGCGATGGGTGAGTATAAGTCAATGCATTCTCTAATCTCTAGCCCCAGTAAACCCTGCCAGTCATCCACTGCTAGAAGAGGACTTCATAAAAAATGAGTCCAGAACACTGGACCAGCATTAGGAGTAAGTGGCCAAGCATCAGATTCTGTCCACGATCTGGGATGCAGAGTTCAGCTGGGCAGCAGGAGAAGTTACAGGGATTCATACGACTCTCCAGGATTCTTTTCACAAGGGGAACCAGAAGGCAAAATTCAGGATCAAAGCCTAAATAGAACACAGCGCATGAGAACCACGTACTAGACACAACTGCAGGGAGAATTGGGCTGGATTTGCCAGAATCTTTTCTGGAATGTTGGTTGGCTTCTTAGGGCCAAATAGGTATATGGAAGCTCTCATCCCAGATGATTTGAAAGACATTTAAATATCTTTCATATAATTTAGTACAGTCTCCGTCTCCTGCAAACCCCTTCACTGCCCAAGGACACAGGATAGGTATCCATTAGAATCCAGGACAACGTCTCCATGGCAGGCTTCAAGCCAGGGCACAGTGACAAATGTCCACTTCTCTGGACCACTACGTATCCTTCTGGACACCAGAAAACAACAGAAACCAAGCACTGAACTATAAGATACATTTATCTGAAGGGGCCAGGTGGGACCACTGAATCTTAGAGAGTGCTTCAGTTCCTCTCTGAGGTTGGCATGGCCCTGGAGCATGGACTTCTTTCAGTGGTTGGAGCCTGGAGGCAAGTGCTGTCACCCTGTAGAGAGCAGAAGGTGAGCACAGGGCAAAGATGGGGTTCAGAAGTGATTCCATTGTTCCCCTATTTTTCAATTTGGATTGAGTGGGCTCTGGGTCTCTCTGCTCTCCAAAATCCCTAGCCAATGTCTTAGGGCAAAACACATTGATGGTGGCTATTCCTGGTCACCCTGAAGGAGAGAACTCTGGAGCGCTACCAGTGCTGTGAGCCTTGGCCGAGTACAGGACAGCTAAAGTTTGTGGGTAGAGACAGGAAGGGAGGGTTTAAGAGCCCTTGATCAGGAAGGTAGTAGGTTCTGGATGGAAGTAAACAGAGGAACTCAGTGTAGCCCCAACCATAGGAACACAGACTCCCAGGCAAGCAACTGGACCTATCTTAGGCCAGGCCAACCTAGGGTCCTGGCACCAAAGACAGAAGTAGAGAGTTGTCAATAAGCAGGAATTAGAACTATCTCCATAAGGAAGAGCCTGGGGGAAGCTCTACCCCACCCTTACACACCAAGTTTATTTTACCGCTTCACTCTGATTTCACAGGCATATGCCCAGTGAGCAAGCTGGCCCTGGAGTACACACTGACCCAGAAAGGCTTGGGCAATGCAGTGGTCATCGTGGTGGGTGGGGCTACTGAATCCCACTTGTCCTTCCCAGGAGCCTCCACCATCTTGCTTGAGAGACGTAAAGGTTTTGTGAAGCTGGCACTGGAGACAGGGTAGGTGCCTAGATTCTGGAGCTTCCACGCCAGGGTACCATGGGGCCTTTGTAGCTCTCTGCAGAATGCTGCCCTCTGTGGGAAACCTGCTAGAGACTCACTCTTCACTAAGGTTACTTCCTCCTACTCCCTCACACTGGGTCTTGGGGTGTTTGGGCTACAGACATACTTCTCTAGGCACTTTTCTTACTTGAAATTAGTGAAACAGCAGAATGGGACCTCTTGCTTTCTGCCTGTTAACGCTGGTTGGCTGAGGGTCCCGCCACTGGGGTTTCGCTTTGTACCTACCTGTTCACTGAAAGACCTAAGAAATCCCCAAAGGCAAAGAAAGCACTAGCCTTGGTGATAGGAAGATTGCAAAAGTGAGTAAGACATGCCCCAAAGAGCTTACAGTCTGATTTTAAAAGTAGAACACACTCGTTCAGCAGTTATCACTTACTGTGCGTCAGGCATAGTGGTGGGGAATTGAGGACACAGGCATAAAAGAGGCCTAGTCCTTGCAAACTCACTGTCCAATATGAAAGATAGACCCACACATATCATTACAAAATACATCCAGGATTCAATCACTTACTACCTCAGCTACTATTACCTGGTTTAAACGCCTATCATCTCCCCGCTGGATTACAGCAAAACTTCTAACTGCTCCCCAAGCTTCTGTCCCTGCCTCCCTCACCTTTAAGAGTCTATTCTCATCTGCAACCAGGATAATTCTATTAAATGTACTTAACAGATTATGATTTACAGATCGTTTCACTACTCAAAATGCTCCAGTGGCCCCCATGCCACTCAGAGAAAAAGCCACAGTCCTTACAAAGGGCCTGAAAGACCCTGAATTACCTGTTTTATCTGGTTCTCAGCCACCTCCCTGACTGCCTCACTCACTGCTCTCCCCCAGCCAGCTACACTGGCCTCCTTGCTGATCCCCAAACAGGCCACACACAGGCCTTACGATCTTGGTTTGCGCTGTTCCCTCTGCCTGGAGCACTGTCCCTCCAAGGAACTTCAAAGCTCTTTCAAGTCTTTGCTTAAGCATCTCTTCTCCATAAGCTCTGTCCCGACCATCCTACTCTGTCATTTTCCTGTTGT
>PVLD010031659.1:0-15494 GCA_004027595.1 Dinomys branickii | reverse complement strand
TCCCACCCGGGAGATCCCGCAGTCCTTGAAGCTGCTTTGATGTCTCTCGCTGGGCTGAGCTTCTTCCTGATTCAGGAAAATCCGGTTAGAGCGTGCACTTAACTCACCCTGTGATCGTGCAGACAGGAGTGCCGTTCAGATGTTTTTCCCTGGATGGAGATTTTCCCCGACTCAGAAATCCCGCTGGCCGGTCGCTGTTGCTCCAGTTCGCGCAGCGCTGGCTGCGGGGGTGGGGTTCTGAGCGGGATCCCGGAGTGCTGCCCGGTTTGGCGCAGTTTGTCCCAGTAGCGTGTTCTCTGTCGGGTTCAGGAGCTGAAGCCGTTCTTCCCTTGGTGCTGGAGTTTTAAAAGTAATAGCCGATTTATTCCTTTTAACTTTCAGGTTCCTGGAATGAATCACCTACAACATTAATTCTTCTCTGCATATTTACGTATTGGTTTAAAAATCACTATGAAGCACTTGTCAGGCACAGCGCTTGGTGTTCAGGATGCAGAATGCAAGGCATCCCTTGTCCTGAAGAAGCTACAGTTTAGTGTCAGGGCAGCAAAGGGAAGTGACGCAGTAGAGTGTTACACATTCTTAGGTCAGGGGAGGCCTGAAATGTTGCGAAAGCCAGGACAGAGGCAAGTGATTGAGGCCCTGAGAATGGAAAACATCTCCAGGAAAAGTGATGCCTAGCTGATTGACGACCAGCCAGCAGGAAACTAAAGTGGGTTGAACTGGGGACAGCTTCTTAGAACTTCTTGGTATTATTATCAATGTAACCCATATTTACCCTAAATAAAGACACAATCAAGGTGAAAACCATATACTTAGGAAACACTACTTTGTTTTAAGGCCCTGGTTATGATTTAACCTAGACGTCCTCCCAGTGCGCATGGGTAAGGTTTTTGGAACGTGACTGGGTATGGAGGTTTGATGTGATCAGTGGGTTAGTCTGCCGATGGGTTCACAGCTAACTGTGGTGTTGGGAGGTGAAGCCTGGTTGGAGGAGGTAGCGTGCTCGATGTGTGGCCTGGAAGGGTCTCTATCCCCTCCTCCCTTGCTACCTCTCTATTTCCCAGTGGCTGTGCTGTGGAGGCCCTTCTCCCCCACTGCCCCTTCTGCCATCCTTGGAGTCAGGCGACTGTGGGCTGAAACTGCTACAAACTGTTGATCCAAATACACGTCTCCCCCTCTTACTTGCAGTGTGTTGTGTTTTGTCCCAGCAATGAGGTAAGTAGCTAAGACAGTCCCTGAGCTCTCTCACACCCAGTCCAAGTTAGAGACATGTAAGCTCCTTAACTTTAACTAGCTTCCCTCCTAGATCCCCTCCCAGAGAGACTTTATATCCTTTAGCCTCCTCCACATCCCGAACTCTTCTTCATCTCGAACACCTACAAACATCGTCACCCATGTCTCGTCCAAAGAAAGTGATGTGGGGTGGGTGGAGTTGAGGGGCAAGGCAGGGTTCCGGGCGGTGCTGAGCTTTAGTATGAGGCGGGCTCAGAAACGGGGTGGGACCGCCCGTTGCACACATTAAGTGGCATTCAGTGGCATGTATCCTCTGCCTTATACTCCAGAAGGACTCTGTTGCTGGTGGTAGTGTCTAGGAGCAGGTGGGGAAGATCTTATCCCTTAGTCGTGGAATTATGGAAACGGTCCATGTGGGTCTTGCTAAGGACCACTGTGATGTACTTTTACATGTCATCTTGGTGGGGCTAGGGGTTATGTAGAGGGAAGCTAAAACATTGTTTCTGGGTCTTTGTGAAGGTCCTCCTGACTGAGTAAAGGAGATGAATCTCATCAATGGGGCCTATTCCCCCACTGAGGGCCAGATAGACCCAGAAGGCAAAGGAAGGGTAAATTCATTCTCTGTATTTGAGCTGGGACAGTGTTTCCTCCTCCCAGACATCTGTATTTCTGGTTCTTGGGCCTTTGGACTTAGACTAGCACTCAGCCTCTTGTGCCACCCACCCTTGGGACTCAAGTCCTTAGGCCTTTAGACTTGGAGTTTGGACGAAGTTATAGCACGAACCTTCTGGGGTCTCCAGCTTGCAAATGGTAGACTATTGAACTTGACTTTCATAATTACATGAGCCAGTTTTCATATTTCTCTTCCTCCCTTGTGTTTCTCTTAAGAACTTAACTATGCTTCAGTGAACTTAACTTCAGCTATGGTGAACAAGGGATAGATTTGAGAAGTATTGTGTTATTTTATAGCATTCTTCTGATTATAGAATAAGTACATATTCACTGTACAAAATTTGGAAATATAAGAAATTATAAAAGGAAAAATAATTGCCAGAAATTTTAATATCTAGATAAGACCAGCTCATATTATACAATAGTTTTCCAGAATATTTTTCATGGTCAAATGAATTATATATCTATTCTATATAATCATGATCCAACTTTATACAGTTTTTCCTGGTACTATTTTTAAAATTTCAATAAAATACACCTAACACATAATGGACCATTTTAAACATTTTAAGTGTACAGTTCCATGACATCAAATGCAGTCATATTGTTGTATGTTCCTGGTACTGTTTGAATTCTTTTTACCTGTAGATATTGTTCCTCCTTTAGTTTAAGAAAATTCGCTTCTGGCATATCTTGATTATTTTTCTGGTTCTCTTTATTGTATGTGTAAGAGTGGGGGTGTGTATTCTAAGCAATATACCGCTTCTTGAATTTACAGTCTGAGGTGAGTGCAGCAATATGGGTTCTTGTGGTTTCTCTATTCTTTCTCTTCTGGGCTGCTTCATAATTTAGTTGTTTGTTTTGGTCAGCGAGAAGAGCTTTATTTTGAAGAGAAGTCAGCAAAATTCCCTATAGGTAAACCAAGTATTTCGTATGCAAAGAGTTTTTGGCAGCCTGTACAAGAAACCAGAGCCTCACTCGGGGGGAGTGAATGTCCGTACATCAATGAGCCTTTGCTCTTCCAGGCCAGCTGCACAGAAAGAAATACTATTTCTCAGTGGAGAACCATTTCCCCCTTTGATGATGTGTGCCTTGGGCATCTGGAATTGAGATGACTGTTCTCTGTCAGAGCCAAGAATCTGGGGAAGTAGTGGAAACATCAGATATGACTCAGTGTTTCACAATGGCACCAAAGAGAACTTATCAACACTCAGTTACCGGGTAGTAGCTCAGCATGGGTGAAGAGAAAGGCGGGGTAGGTGTGAGGGTGTGAATGTGGACAAGGGCTGAGGCTGGTGATTTTTGTGAGAATATCTCAGTGCCTAGCTCAGAGCGTCTTCCTATCAGGTAATATGGAGCTAGAAGACCACTTGTCCAGCTGGTTACCCTGTGTTGGATTTTATTCCCACATTCTCCCATTGCTATAAACAATGCTAGGCTAAATGTCTCTCTATATGTCATGTTCTTTTTTCTTTTAATTATATTTACCCATGTCACTTTTTAAAAAAAGTTTTAGTTTTTTCTCAGTATTTTCCTACTATTATATATAATACTTGGATAAATATCTTGTATGCACATATTTTTTCCCTATTCAATTATTTTCATAGGAAAACTTTGTAAGAGCAACCTCAGTGGTTACTCATTGGTCAGAGAGCATGTATTTTATAAAAATTTTGGGTACAGTTTGCCAAATTACCTTATAAAAGTGTACAACTTTACATAGCTATTGCTAGCGTGTAAGGATTTCCCTTTCACTCTTTTCTTGGCCACTCTGGGATTGATGGATATTTTATAATTTGATTAGGTATATTTTGTGGACTAGTGTCAGGTCTTAAACACAAATAGCAGTTTTACCAGGGAAGGGTGCCCTACCTCAGTGGCCAATTTAGAAACCGTCTTCCTCTCTGAGTGTGTGGTTGCCTGTGAAAAATACCTTGGAATCTCTCTTCAACCCCATTCATTAGAAAATGTGCCAAGGCATGAGGGAGGTTTAATTACTATGTACTAAAGGAACATGAAAAAGTTGCCCTCTTCTTTAAGGGAGCCTTGAGACACGAGGCCACATGACATTATCAAGTTGTCCTAGGAATGTTTGTTATGCATTACGGGCGTAAAAAAGTCAGTGATATTTAGAACAGTTCCTAAGACCCTTTGAAAATATTTCGGGCAGGGGATTAATTGATGATGTCCTTCCAAATATGGCTTTTAGTCCAGCAAATTGTATTTAGACACCCGACACTAGAAACATGTAGACAAATTGGAGAGAGTTCAGAGAAAAGCAATAAACATGATGAAGGGAACGGAGGGCCTGATTTATGAGGAGAGATTAAAGTAACCAAAACCCAGAGCCAGGACCCAGAAATGACTTCAGGGAACACGAAAGCAGACAACAAATATTTCAGAGGTGTAAACCACCAAAGCAGGGACGGATTTCGCTTAGTACCCAGAGCGTCAGCAGGGGCACTGAGGTGAAATGCAAAGGGAGAATCGAGCTCACTAATTTATTCAGGAGTGTCTCCAGAGAGAGGCTGGAAGTTCTCTGACCTGAAACTTTAGCACCAGTTAGCACTCAGACCCCCAAAGGGGGGCTTCTAGACCGGAAAGCAAGAAAATAAGACAAGCAGGTTAGATCGTGCCAAACTCTGGAGCGCTTCCACATTGTTAACCTCACGGCGACCATATAAATATATACTCTCCGGGGTCTCAAAGGGAAAGGAACACGGCTCATCTCTTTTGCATTTCCTGCCTGTAATGCCTCTTTAAGTGAGCAAGTTTAATCATGTTGCAGCATATGCTTTTCTAATCACTGCTGTCCACAGGCTTTCTAGTGATAGAGGTGGGTGCTGAAGCTATTGTTCAGGTGAGGGGCATCTTTGGTATCCGTCTGCACCTCTGCAGATCTAGGGTGCAGAGGAAAGAGCCAAGCAGTCGGGAGGAGAGCTCTCCCACCCAAGGCCAGGGATGAAGCTTCTCATCGGTCTCAGTGTTTTGGCCCCAGAGATTATCTCTGTAACAGAATGCAGGAGGCTAGTCCCTGAAAACGCTTACCAGGACAGCAAGTGTCAGGGAACATGGACAATGACCACAAGGGCCTACTTGGCGATGTGGGTCTAATTTTCATTCCTCTGTTGTACTGTCAAGAGTAGAAAGTCAATTTGCTTGGATTTGTTCTAGCTGGTATTCAGTTACCCATAAAATGGAAAACAGAACAGTAAGGATAATTTAAACAAAATAATAACACAGTCATCTCTATTGTTATAACACTTTGCCCTTTCATAGCAAGCCAACAAATATGTAATTACCGTTATCATGGGCCCGACACCCTGCCCACCAAGCAGGCTTTTGTGCGGCGCTCGGAATTGTTGCTGGGGTGATTAGAGGCTATAGAAAGAAGGTGGGGAGAACCTAGTCCAGGTGTGCTAATGTCTCTCATTAGGCATGAGTGAGAGGCAGAAATGACCACTTGCAAAGCTCAGGTTAGGAGCATGGGCTTTGGCCACAGCTAAGGGTTTCTCTGTTTACTGTGTGAGCAGAGATCACCAGGTCAAATATCTAACTTCTCTAAGTTTCAGTTTTTTTGTCCACCAATAAAAGCTGTACAGGAAGCACCGTGCCTGGCTTCTAGGATTGTTGGGAGGGTTAATATATCAAACATGCAAACGTATAATGAGCTTCTTCAGTCTTACGTGAAGTAAGTAGGCAGTCAGTCACCCTCTACTCCTCTCACACACCCTCGCTACGCAGAATAACTCCCGCCTTACGGAGCATGAGGGCCCCCCTGTAGCTATCTGTGAGAAAGAGAAACTCACTTCTATGAGCATTTCTTAAGGAATTGATGGCCATGAGTTATCCCGAGAGACTATGAATTCAGTGAGAGGTTTAAAAATTTGATTTTCTGATTTCAAAATTTTATTATTAATCATAAAATATTGAGTATATTTATTGTTTCAATATTTTAAAAAACCTAATCTGTTTTTATCCTATCTATGAATGTGTTATAAGCAAGCAATTTGCTTGTAGATGCGTAACTGTGTTGATACTGTGTGGTCATGGAAAATGACTGCTTCAAATTCCCCCTCACGCTGGGGTGTGAGCCCCTCTTTTGTCCAAGTAGTTCTCAAACTTGGGAAAGACTGAGCTGGAATCAACACCAGGGCAGGTAAAGGTGGAGAAAGCAGACTTAGGATAGTTGCACAGGAACCTGAGAAAACAGAAGTGAGAGGCGTGCTCAACAAGGAGGCTGAAACGAGCTGGAGCAGGAATAAAGGCAGCTCAGGACTAGAGTCCATCTGTACAGAGCTGCTTCCCCAAACCGCGCCTTGTGGCCACTGGGGTAATCCGATGTGTCTTGAGAGCATGCAATCACTTCCACAGTTGAGCCTATCAGGAAGGCGCACCTCCAGGTACTGCTGGTGCCGTTGCTAGGAGGGCCAGCGCTGAGGGACAGCTTCTCCGCTTTTTCTTCAGTGAAACCCAGGACGCAAGGGAAATGAGCCCAAGACAAACCCTGCAGTTTGCACCTATAGTATTGCCAACTTTGGCCCAGGAAGCATGCACGGAATTATGTAAGGGGGCAGCTGGTTCTGAAATCTGAGGCAGAGAAATAGGAGTCAGATTTTCTGTAAGCTGTGTTCTTCTACGAGGTGGTTTTGTGGAGTCTGAGGGTTCTGAAAAGCGTGAGGTTCGTAGTTAGTAGTCTCATTATCTTCTTTATGAAAGCAGACGGGTATGCAGCTGAGGGTAGAGAGATGGATGAGGGGAGGGAGCATGTGGGAGTTCTCCCTACGTTCTGTTCAATTTTTCAATACCCCCCAAAACTGTTACGAGATAAAGTCTATGAAAAAATGCAATCAGTGCTGAATAGCTCACTTTAAAAACTACTGATTATTTATTCGTATTTGTCTCCTTTTTCATTAATACTGATAAAAATAATTTCTTTTTTTTCTATTTGAAAAAATTTTAAAGTTTTCTTGGTACATGTTTGTAGTACATAACGATTGTATTCATTGCGGAGAGCCGGTACATGTATAGAACACATTTTAATTCTTTTCATAATAAAAAAGTATGAGAGAGAAGGGAAGACAAGGGAAGGGAAGTGAAAGGAAGAGAAGAAGAAAGGAAAGAAGAGGAATAGGTCATCGTGGCTTGATGCCTGGTGGGGCCACAGAGGGCAGAGTGCTCTGGTTGGAGAACGAAGGAATGAACACCAAGAGGTAGAGAGTCAGTGTGGACAAGAAGTTGGAACCTGAGTTGAGGTTTTTAACAGAACTCAGACACATTTGGCAGATCATTGGAAAGACAGACATCTGACTTACTCATTCATTCAAAAATGATCACCCACTATGTGCTAGCAACCTCATGAGTGCTTGAAATAATGGATTTGGCTTTGATCCCCAGATGTCCAAGCCAAGGAATAGAACTTCCAGACCAACTTCTCAGCTCATTTCTGTTGCCAATTTGCTGCGTGGGTTGGACCAACTCACTTAACCTCTCTATGTACAAAGTAGGTTAGTTGATATCCCATCACCTCCCAGGAAAGCTGTAAGGATTAATTGGCATTTATAGACTGCTTTGTGATCCAGAGATGAAAGGTCTTCTGTTTCTGCCAAATTGCATGATTACAGTAGTGTGGTAGGGTGAATGATTTAGAGCTTACGAAGGACTTTGAAGATGAAAAGAAATGAGGTCTTATTATGATTTCTTTTAGCTTCCAGGCAGTACTGACCCCAAAGTTTATGTGCCCCTGAGTCTTTCTGGCACCAGTAGGATTTTGTGTCTTTTTCTTGTTCTTCCCAAGAAGTTACGTTGGCCCTCGGATTCTTTTTAGTTTGCAAAAATTTTAAAGGAAAATTCCAAGACAGCATCAGCATTGTAGAAACACAATTCCAATAACCCTGGGACTAAGGGATGAGCAAGAGGAGGAGGAGTGTACAACGTAGATTTTCTTCTCACCCTTTCATTCCTAGACTTAAATCCAGTTGCTTACTGATTGCTGAAACCAAGAATTCTATTGAAACACAGAGTGGCTCTTCCCCAAAATAAAGCCACACAGTAACCAACGGAAAGTGCGATGAGGTAGCAATTAATTGGATGTTAGATTTAGAAAGGATATTCAGGATCATCATTTCTGGCAGTTCAAACTGCTTCATAGGGAGAAAAGATATGGACCTATACCCCATTCCTTTTTAGAGACTTTCTTTCTCTTTGAAGCCCCAGAGGGGAGTAGAAAGATCCTATCTGGAAGTACAGGGACTCCCATGATGTTTTTCCGGGATTCAGGAGTGAGAAGACGGTGAGCACCATGGATAAGCACCTACATCAGGTCCATACTTAGAGGAGGCTTTGATTCGGGGACTGTGGGTAACAGTCTCGCTAGGTAATCTCACTTGAAAGGATTTATTTTCCCCATAGTCCATTTGGGTAGTGAATTTGAGATGCATGGTGATGGTATTTAGAAAACAGGGTATGATACAGTACCCCAAGACTTGTTCCTTCTCCCCCTCTTCCGTGTGGGGTCCAAAGCCACTGCCCAACTTGTCCTATGCAAGGGACAGGGCTACAAAGGAGAGTGTAGAATTTAGATGGTGGGTATCTTCTGAGGCCACTTCTGCTGCAGACATTTACGGGGTGTTTTTGAGACAGAAGGACTTGACCCTGGAGATGGTATACCCAAGTAGGACCTAATCTGGGTCAGAGCTATACTTTTGCCCTAAAGAAACCCACAAAAGAGGAAGGAATTTTCCATTTCTTAATGCTAGAAGGGAAGTAAAGTTGTTCTTTCTTATTTCTTTTAAAACGCGACCGACGGACAGAGATCATTAACTTTATTTGGCTGGTCTTGATCCTTGCCCTCTTCCTTTTCCTCATTCCACTTAATTTGTTCAAGTACAGGGATCTGATTTTACTGTATTCTTTTAGCATACATAGTAGTCAGTCAGAGCCGGGAAGGAAAGCATGATTTCACCAATATATCGTCCCACTTTGTAGTATATTTACATGTGAATGAGGGCTTGGCTTTTGAAAAACATAAAGCTTATGCAATTGAAGCCAACAGCAACAAAGAAATATAGAGTCTCCTTGAGAACCATTTCTGGAAATTCTTATCACTATAAAACTTGGTGTTGTGCTAAGCTTAAAATAAAAGCTGTAATTCTGTGTCTTGCCACATGCACAGGCGTCTCTGGCCAGAATAATTTGTGTGTGAGGGACGACGTGTCTCTGAGTGCCAAGTGGAGAAAGTGCCCATTCTCAGTGAGAGTGGGTATGAGAGGAAAGTTTTCATCTATTTCAAAACCTTTCAGTAATTCACAAACAGGCCAGCCATTCAGTAATATAATTGAGTTTTCCATTTCTAAACAGTGATATAACAATATTGTAGCTTGATCCAAGAGTCTGTCCCAGAATGTCCCATTTCTTGGCAGTTATTTTAAATGGCACAACTGAGCTTTATTGAATTTGGAGAATATTTCTCTATCCAGTGCTTTCTGAAGTCAGAAGATTGCTTGATGAAAGGTGCTTTGTGAAAACACTGCCTTGTTTTAAGAAAATATCAACCAGCTTTTACAGTTATCTTTTACAGTTATGTATTTGCGTTAATACATTGCTCTGGGTGTAGCTAGAACGGTACGACTTTTAAAGCACAGTTCTTATATTTATTATTGCATTTTTTTTTATTGTCTCTGAGGATTGTTCCCAGTTATCTTCTATATATTTTGTTTTTGTTATGTCTGATTCTAAATTTATCCAGGGACTACAGTAGTTTGATGGGTTTAAATCATAGGAAGAATGCATGCCAAATTAAAGACTTATTGGTAATTTTTTTGATGCTATGTTTTTAATCCTTTCCTCTGGCTGAGAAAAAAAGTAGCTTTTATAAGAATATATATTTAACAATACTTTTATGTGTTACTTCTGAAGAGGTCTGAGAATACAGGACAGGGCCGGGTGATCATTTGCAAGAGAAACATAAAAATGAGATAGTACGATTGGGCACTAGCTTAAAGGAATTTGTTCTCCAGAAAATAAAGTTGTCAAGTTTTATTTCTTTAAGTCCACTGCCTAACACAGTTGATATCTCTGTCTTCATTATTTGATTATAGGCCTGAGAAGTCACTCGAGAGGGAGGGCATCTGGTTTTACAGTGGATTTTATTTATTGGCTGCGGTCAGATTGGAGACCTCTGGGAAGCAAGCAGTTTCCAATAATAGCAGATTTTAGATGTTACTCACTTGTCTTATTCAAAGAACCAGTTATTTAATCAGAGTTCAGTAGCTGCCTGACTATCCACAAGTACAGCACACTGTTTCATTATTCATATGGGGAATCTATCAGAAAATTATCTGGGTACACATAGAAAAAATTCCCTAAATTATAGTTGGGGCGTTAAGTGAAGCTTGCCTAGCCAGATAGGCTTGACTACATATGAGAGTAGGAATCTTAATTTTGAATTAAATGATGAGGTGCAAGGGCTCTGTAGCTATTGAGATTGGTAGCATCATTCTCTGCGGCTGCTGTTTGCTGAGGAGAGCATGAGCATGGTTTATGAGATTCACCCAAACAGCCGCGACCCTGAAAAGTGGAGAACTCTTTCTTAGGCCAGTAAGTCCATGTTCTGTGCACTGGGAACCAGGCCAGCAGGCACCCAGGGAGGAAAGCCAGCTCATGGCCATCACCATATTGTTTTATTGTGAGCTTGAACTGAGAGGAGGGGTCATATGCAGATGCCTAAAATCTTGGGTCAGTGGTATAAACGGGTTAAGGAAGAGAGGTACGGAGACATGGTGGCTACCGCAGATGTGAACCTCCTTTCCAAAGGGGTCCAAGTATTTTTGCAAACAGCCGTGAAGCCCACCTGCATCTCCCAGTGTTCCAATGTTAGCAACTAATTCAAAACTTGGAGGAATGTTGAACAAGCCCCACAAATCATGTTTGCAGAACAGACTTGACCACAGCCATTTGCGGTGTTACCTTTCTGCTAGAGCAGCGGCAAGCGAACTCAAAGTTCCATTTGCACAACATACACTTGGTGACAACAGCTCATCTATTCTACAGTGAGATCTATAGATAACATAACTAACACACACACTTTACAAAATGATGCATACGCTCATTTTAAGTGTAACACAAAGGGAGAAGCAACAGGAAAGAAACCCATAATAAAAATGTGCACTTATACATGTACACGTGTAGACGTGACTACTACAAGTCAAAAAAGTCCCTATCAATTTACTAAGCATTTCCTTGGGGGCAAAATTATCACCTTGGAAAGCCACACAGCTAGCAAATTCTTCCTCATATCGGACCAATTTTGCTTCTTTAAACTTTCTACTCATTGATCTTAGCTCTCCTCTAAGTGATACACAGGGCACATTTCATTCTGCTTTATGGGGAAACTTTCAAAGATGTGCTGAATCTCTCTCTGTCCCAGCCAGGGAATATTTTAGTAGAAGACCTTGAGTTGTACTTTTTTTTTGTTCTGTTTTTTTGAGACAGGGTTTCACTATGTAGTTCAGAGTGGCCTTGAACTCACTTTGTAGCCCAGCCTGGCCTTGAACTCAGGGATCCTCCTGCCTCAGCCTGCTGAGTGCTGGGATTACAGGTGTGTGCCACCACGCCGAGTCTTGCCACAGCCATTCTTGATGTCGTGGTGAGTTAGGCAGGTATATTGGTTACATTTTCTGTTGCTGACACCAAATAACTGACATACACAATTTAAAGGAGGAAGGGTTTATTCTTGCCCACAGTTTTAGAGCTGTCAGTTCATGGTCAGCTGGCTCCAAGGCACAAGCAGCATGGTAAAGGTGCATGGTGGAGCACAGCTGCTTAGTTAGTGGCAGCCAGCATGCAGAGTAGAGGATCACAGCCAGAGAGCAACGGGCCAGAGCCAGATACAGAACCTGAAGTCACGCCTCTGAGACCCATCCAGACATACCAGAAGTGGGTTTTACTACTCCTTAGGCAGCTCACAAGCCAGTAATGTTAACCATCCAGCTTCACTGCCACAGAAGGAAAGCTCTTGTTCTGTAAAGGGGACTCTCTTGTGGACACTGTAGCATCCAAAATACAGAATAAGCTCCAAAAAATCTAGCACTTTTACTAAGGTAGTTCCCTGCAGCCACATCTTCTGGGTCATTTCAGTGGGTCCTATGTTACTTATGTCACCTACTGAGTGTGGACAATGGTGCAACACATCAGCAGGGTTTTCAGTGTTCTGCTTTGGAGGTGAGACCTGTAGAGGAGGCATGGAAAGCTGTCAGAATCACTGATTTTTGGTCTTTTGTCTTAATGGAGACTGTTCTATCTCACTTCATAGCAACTCCAACATGAAACTGAGCCTCTTAGGCCCACAAAACAAACTACTTACTTAGGATTTCCTGAGTTTATTATGCAAACACTAGAATGGTGGGTACAAGGGCTAGATGGAGTGGGGGAGATGAGATATGGGTAGAGGGCACAGCTTGTCCTTCTGAGATGAATAGTTTCTGGGGATCTGATACGTAACTTGATGACTCTAGTTAGTAGTACTATATTGTATACTTAAAATTTGCCACAAAAGTCAACCCTAAGTATTGTCACCACCCCACATAAATACAACTATGTGAGGGGATAGATCCAGTAATGTGTCAATCAGAACATCATTCTGTATACCCTGAATATGTATAATTTTAATCTACCAATTATACCTCAATAAAGCTGAAAATAGACCCCCCCAAAAAAGACCCCAAGTAAAATGAATTCATCGTTTAAGCTTTAAACATTCTTTTGGAGTGTCAAATAGGAACTGACAATCACAGAATATATGTATTTTTATGATCTCATTACCTTCATCTCCCTATTCTTTCCTCCTGGATTGCCCATGAAACTTAAAAAATACACTCCTCTTTGATGTAGAATGTTTAACTGTAATTTCTGTAGCTTTGCTTGTAGCCAGCATAGAGGCTCTGCTCATGAGAGGGAGATGAAGTAGGGAGAGAGGAGAGTATGTTATGGGGAGTCTCAGTCTTTATTTACATTATTTTTCAGACTAAAATATTCCCTTCCATAAAATAGATGCTTATGATAGCTATAAGAATAACATTTTCCTCTGTTTCAACAAATAATTTATGTGCTTTATTCCATCCACCTTTGGAAGGAGCACATCTTTATTACCTGTTTATGAAACTTCCCACATCGACCCATTGAGTCCTTGCCCTGTGCTAGGCAAAGAGTTTATCTCTCGGACACACAGGCCTTATTTACTTCAATGAACTGACATTTTGGTGGCAGGAAGTAAAGAGTCAAGTCAACCCAGCATGTTTTGATAGCAGTGACATTGATGTTAGGGATGCACAAAGGAGGGTTTGTCTGCTCTGGTCTTCAGAGAGCAGGGAGGCTCTGGCAGACTGAGCCAATCTTGTGAGATGAGCAGGAGTTAGCCAGGTGAAGGAAGAGGGCAGGGGGTTCCATTGAGGAGTCTGTGCAAATGGACAGAGTGAGACCTGAAGCCCATTTCAGGGGTAATCAGTCTTAGGCCACACTTGGGATGGTGCTCAGGGATATTCCCATTAAATCCAAACCTCAGACTGTACTTCATCTCATCAGTCAAGGTTCATGTCGATTGCTTGTGGCATTTCTTCAACAGAACCTTTGCTCTTAGTGTTAGGAACCTTACTCTTATTAATCCCCCCCCCAAGTTTCTGTTCTTCCCCTTCTTGCTATCTTGGCAGCATATAAGGCGCTAGAGATATAGGAATAGGCTCCTTTGAGACCTCCTCTCTAAATTAATAAAAGTCAGAGTCCTAGGCGGTGGGTTTACTCAAGGAAGAGCTCTTCTCCAGCATTTTATACTCTGATGATTTGAAGTTCTGGGTTCATATCCCATTTGTAACATTTTCAGCTGTCTGACCTTGGGCAAAGTGTTTAATCCTTCAGAATCTGAGATCTTTTTGCCTATAAATTGGGGATAGAGTGGTACCTACCTTAGGTAGCTGTGATGGTAGGTGATGCCTGGTGTAGGAAAACTATTTAACAAATGATGGTTTTGGCCTCATCCTTATTAAGAGCCCACTGAATCCCGTGCACTGAATACAGAAGTATGGCTGTAGAATTTTGTTCCAATGCAGGGAAAACTTGTGAATTGGGTAAGTGTAAGATGGAATGAAGAAAATGCTCAAAGGAAGGCTAGTTCCGTCCTTGCTTCATCACCCAAATAAGACAGGAATGAAGGGCGTTGATAGGGCTCAGTGTCCCCTGCTGTGAAGCAGAGTCTGGGTTAAATGATGGTTCAAGTCTCTTTAGTCCTATAGCACTTCTGGAGCAGGTGTAGCCCAGTGGTAGAGTACGTACTTAGCATGCACAAGACCCTGAGTTTGAACCCGCATGTCCTTAACCTGTAACACCTCATTCCTTTCAGCTTCCAGAATACTGCTAATAAAGCCTATCAATTATAAAAGTACAAAAGCTCTAAATTATTGCTGAGATCCTAAGAAGTTTTAAAGACTTTTTGATATCTGGGTTTCATTCCAGATGTATTAAATCAGAATCAGAAGGGAGTGGTCACTCCACAGGGCAGCCAGAGTTGAGAATTTATATAACGGGCTAGAATGTGAGCCCTGTGTCTGATTTTAACTTAAAGCATCATTTATAGTAAGTTACTGAGTTTGAAGAATTAGCTATCAAAAGTTCACATTAAGAACTGCTTTTGTTTTAAACACTTTGTCTCTTGTTGAGAGTGAACAATTAAGCTTTTTAGAGATGTATGCCATTGCTAGGCTTTGAGTTTCCTTTACCAAAAAATATTCACAGCATAAAGATGTATGGTGCCAATTATGGTTTTAATTAGAACAGAAATGTGTGTAAAGCTCATTCACAGAAATACATACTAAATCTGTTTTAAAGAAGCTTACTTGTAAGACTTTGTCTTTTTACCCAATTCTAATTCAGTCTTTGGCCTCCATTCAAGAGAAGCCACTACAATGAAATACTTCCTGACACCATGTGGAAACGGCTATCCTTGATGTGTGTATCTTTATTTATGCCCCAGTTCCTAAAAACTTCCACAAATAAAAACTGGGGTTTTTTTCAATGAAAAATATCTTAAAATGGAAGAGAGACATATGTCATGTGGACCCAAAAATAGCAGCTATAATGAGCCCAGCATGGGAGAAGGTCTAAAGGTTCAAGCCTGTACAGGATATTCTGCTGATTTTACCTCAAGATAATTGGAGGAGAAAACATAATGGTAATTTGACATGAAAATTTCCTAATGTGTACTTACTGAACTTCCACATGTGTGGTCTGCTAAAAGACTTTCACAAGAGAAATTTAATAACTCACACAGAGGCATACACATAGTTTAGAGGGGTAACTGTATAACTCCTTTAGTAGCTTGCTTTTTTACTTTATTAATATGTAGTATACTTTCACCCTGTCAACATTTTGATCCCTGTAGTCATTTTAATGACTACATAGTATTTCCCATTATGGATATCTCATGATTTACTTAACCAATCCCTATTTTTCAGACATATAGGTTGTTTCCAACTTGCCCTATGTTAAACAATATTGCGATGAATATCCATGTTCACATATCTTTCTTTTTTTTTTTTTTT
>PVLD010031658.1:0-15496 GCA_004027595.1 Dinomys branickii | reverse complement strand
GTGTGGGTGGGAACCTTTCCTCTAGGTGCACAGGCTCCTGATCTGCCTCCCCAGACCTGGGGAACGTCTCATGCCGGTGTGGGCAGTGGGCAGGACCCCTAGGGGATACAGGGAGGGAGTCCCTAAGGGGTCAGGAGCCTGAGAATCTGTTTTGCAAGTCAATGCCAAAGGCCCCTGGTTCTCAACCCCCAAACATTACCTATTCCAACTTCCTGTTAACAGCCACACCTCTGACTCAGGGGCCATGAGCCACTGGGAGGTGTCACAGAGATGTTTCAATTTTTGCAGTACTGGAGATTGAACTAGGGCTTTGCACTGTGCCTCATCTGCAACCCTTTTGTTTGCAGCACTGGGCATAAAAACCTAGGGGCATTTACTACTTAGCTACATCTCCAGCTTTTTTTTCTTTGGAGACAGGATCTCACTATGTAGTCCAGGCTGGTCTCAAACTTGAGCTGATCCTTCTGCCTCAGCCTCCCAAATGCAGAGATCACATGTGTTACCATGCCGGGCTTGTCAGTCCCTTTTTGTCTTTTTGAGACATGATCTCCCCATTTTCAGGCTGACCTTGACCTCACTTTGGAGCCCAACATGGTCTCAAACTTGCAATGATCCTCCTGCCTCAGCCTAAGTGCTGGCATTACAGGTGTTCACCAGTCTTCTTTCTTTTTTTGGTATGGGGATCAAACTCAGGACCCTGTGTTTGCCAGGCAGGCACTTACAGCACTGAGCTATATCCCCGGTCCCCACCAGTCCCTTTCCAAAGTTGTTTTTTTCTTTCTGGTTGAGAGAGGGTCTCCTCATATATATAGTTCCGGCTGGCCTCAAACTCATGGTTATTCTCTTATCTCAGCCAGCAGTTAAAAGTATCTCATGGCTGGAAGCAGCAACCCACTAGCCCCTGTGAAGGTCTCTGGTACAACACCTCACCCTGCAGGAAGCCTGCCACCTCCTCTAAGCCTTCAAAACAAGCAGCAGAGACCCCGCTCCTTCAGGGGTGTTTATTTCCCAGTCAGAATAGAAGCAGGGACAGGATCCTCTGCCTGTCAAGGCCTGGACTTGACAAACACCACTTGGGGACCAGGGAGGGGGAGGTGAGGTGTAGGAAACAGCTCCCAACTGTGTGTGTACTTGGTCCCATATTTGTCCTGGCTGGGTCCAGGGAGGGCCTGCTTGGGGATGGTGGCACTGAGAGCCAGGGCAGCGGCAGCAGGCCATCTAGCCCAGAGAACAGTATGAATGGAGGCAATAAATACTGACAGGCCAGGCACAAGGTTTCCAGGGCCATGGCCCAGGTGGGACAAGTAAGGCTCAGCAGCTGGCTGTGTCCCCCAAGGGCTCTCTCAGTGGTGAGTACATGAGCGCTGCCCTGGGGGCAATGAAGGCAGAGCTCCCCGGCCTCGCAGATGGGGCTGGAGGCGCTCGGGTTTGACAGTCCGGCCCTCCCCAAACTCTAGCTGGAGTAGCGAGAAGGTTGGCCAGGCCCTGGCACGCTGGGCAGGAGCAAGAGCAGCACACCCCAGGCCTCCCCAGGTCAGTGGATCACAGACAGGGCAGGGACGGGGAGACCACATGCTCATGCAAACAGGGAGTTAAGGGTTAGTGACAGCCCCCAGCACACGTTCATGTTAAGGCATCATGGTTAGACAGTGACTGACAGTGACAAATGGACTGGCCAGGGAGGGGGGGTGGACCGGCCAGGGTCAGGCAGTGCGTACCCCAGCTCAGCCAGGGTGGAAATGGGGCTGGGTAGTCCCACAGAGTTCCAAAATCCAGGACCCAGTCTGGGCCTGGGGGAGAACGGACAGAGAGAACCTGGAGAGACAGAAGAGAAGAGGCCTGGCTAGAGCCCCCCACACCAACACAGCACAGGCAGAAGCAGCAATGTGACACTAGAGACCATAGGGACCTTGGGCAGGAGGGCAAGGGACAAGTGGGTGGAGGAGCTCCCTAGAGATGGACCAGATGGACCAAGGGGGCACGGTGTGTGGGGGGGCTGTCAGCACTTTGGTTTGGGGTAGGGAGGGAGGTGGGGAGGGTCATGTTCGTCCGTCCATCCGTCCGTCTGTCCGTCTACCCTGCCCGCCTCCCAGCCAGGCCTCAGTATTTCCACTCCTTTTTGATGGTGAGATTCCATTCCCAGGACAGATGGTCAGTCTTGTCGTCATCTGTGAAGCGGGACTTGATGTCATAGCTGCCTCGAGCCAGCATGCCCTTGGGTGCTTCCTTCATGGGCGTCAGGAACTCGTATTCCTCTGCCCGAGGCCCATAGCTCCCCACCATGTAGTCAGTCTTGTCAACTGTGGGACAGGAGGAAAGGCATGGCCACTCTGCTGCCAGCTCCTCTGGGCAAGCCCACAACCCTCCCTTCCCCAGCACCAACTCACTCTTGACGCCTTTCCGGTAGGTGTGTTGGATGTGCTTCATGCCAGACACAATCTCCCTGTTCACCTGCCAGGACCCGGGCCAAGGGTCGGTCAGTAAAGCTCCCTGGGCCCCTCTCCCAGTGTCTCCCGAAACCAGGGCCTTACCCGGAAAGAGATTTTTATCCGGTACTCCACACCCTCCTTGAGAACGAAGGACTGCTTCTTGAAGCTCTCCAGATCACCTGTGGGGGGTAGGGGGTGGGACGTGGGGTGGGGGTGTCAGGCAAGGGCCAAGGAGGCCCTGCCCCCTCACAGCCAGCCTTCTGGGATACCAGGAGTTCCCGTTAGCCTCACCAGAGGGCGTAAGCCCAGATAAATTATCTTTGGGGCTGGCTGCAGCCACCAGAGGCCCCACCCTGTGACATTGGTGCCCACTCACCTGTCAGATCCAACACCAGTGGGCCAGGGGCGGTGCTGCACACTAGGGTCAGACGAGTCACGATGACGTTCGGGCAGCTGGGGTCTAGGGAGAGAAGAGGTTAGAGCTCACCTCTCTACCCAGTGCTAACTCTTAGTGGAGTGTGGCCAAGGGAGGGGCAGGGACCACGGGGGAAGTGGAGTGTGACAGGTGTCCCTGGCCGAGTACACGGGCTGCCCCCCAACAGCCCCTCACCAGCAGAGACAGCCACACGGCCCAGCAGCGCTTCCTTGTACTTGTGCAGGCTCTCATCATCCTTGTCCAGCTCCTGGATTTCCTGGATGCTCTTCTGGGCTGGGGGCTTGTAGTTGACCGAGTGCTCATCCTCCTCATTCTCGGCTGCAATCTGGGCCAGCTGCTCGGCTGTGGGCGCCTGCTCCGCCATGCTCACTTCTAGCCTGGGTCTCTGACACCTGTAGGTGCGGCAGGGCTGTGAGGCTGGGCCAGTGTGGGGCCCCTCCCTCAAGTCAGCCCTGGCCAGGATGCCCTGGCCTGTGCTAAAAGGGGCGGGTGAAAGGGAGGAGCACCAGTGAGCACCCAGCACCCCAAGAAGGCACCAGTGCACCCCCAATATGGTGACAGGAAGTATGGAGGAAATGCATCCTGTTCCTCAAGGAGGTAAGGGTACATGTCTTCTCCCCATATGCAGCCCCCAGACCCAGCTGGCAGACCTACACTAAATTCCTAGGGTAGTGGTTTCTGAGCAGCCCAGCGCCTTGCACCAAAAACCCCTAGGGTTGGTTCACAGTCTGGGTGTGCCTGAGGAAGTGTGCTCCAGTGCTATTCAAGCTCCGGTGCTAGCCACGTGCAGGGTACGGTTGGTCCCAGTGCATAAGAGCTCAGATTTGAAGGCAGCCTGAATTCCAAGGAGTGCAGAGGGGCGCACGGCCCCTAAGCATTCTTATGTAGTGCCCACTTGGGAGGGTCTGTGGCTACAATTTGGGCTGCTGCAGCGGTCAGCGCTCGGAGGGCCTTTTCTGGACCCTGGCCTAGGGGCTCCCAAGTAGGCGTCGCTCCCAGATTCCTTGGGTCTCGGATGCTGTATAAGCTCACCAGGTCTTTGAGAGGAGCCCAAAGCTTTCAGATCACCGCGGGCAACGTGGTAGGCGAGAACGCGCCCTTCCCTGCGGCCTGCCCAAGGCCCAGACTCTGGGGATGTGGCACAGCGCGGGGGCCTCAGGCCAGTCCAGGACCCCGCGGCCGCCAGAGCGTGGCCGCCGGCGACAACATCCCAGGCGCGGCCCACACTTCCGCAAGAGCTGCAACCTGGGCGGGGCGGGGCGCGCAGCCCGAGTTTGGAACGGAGCCCCACCTGGGAGCCGCCCGCGCAGCCCGGGGTGACGGCCGTGCCCAGAACCCGAAGCCGCGGCCCGGAGAGAAGGGCCCATTCGGGCAGGACCTGCGCTGTGCCCCCCGGCCCGCCCCGGCCTGCCTCGCCCGCCGTCGTGGCAGCTGTCTCGCACACTCTGCACAGCACAGGCCGCCGGCACAAAGACGACCTCCCCCCAATAGCCGCACGCCTCACCCAGGGCTTGACCGCTGCGCTCTCGCTCCCTCCTGCACCAAGTGACGAACGTCGCCCACCACCCTGACGGCCACTTCCGGGGTCACAAGACTTCCGCTCCTGAGGGTGGTGCCGACTGCGCATGAGCCGTGGGTGGGGCGGGGAGCTTCGCCGCCATCTTGCGGCCAGCGTCGTGGGCGCGCTCGGCATGTGCGGGGAGCCTCTGGAGCGGCGGCGCCCCAGCAACTGTTGCTCTGCGGGAATCCAGCGCCTGGGCCAGCTGGAGTTGGAAGTGGCCCAGTGCGGGCCTGTTCTCTGAATCAACACCCCTCGTGGGTGGCGTCCCTTGCGTGGGTCCGTCCGGTGGCCGTGGTCCTGCGGTCTCCTGGGTCCCTGCCCGGGCACTCCCTCACGTCCCCCTCGGACACGCGGCCGTGGCGTCGTACCCCTGACTGCGACCTTCCCTGAAGGCTGACTCAGATCTTGGACCAGGCGGTCACTTGCAATAAACAGTGTCCCAGGAACACCGCACCACTGTCCCCTGGACAGAGGACACGGCTCACTGTAGACCCCCAGAAGTGGCCTGACGGGATATCGCCATGCCCAACCCAGAGCTGTGAGAAGTTCCTCGTGCTGCTGGCGGCGCCACAGATGATTAGCCGACTGCCCGCCTGGTGGGGAACAGCGCATGACCGCAGCTCAACCACGCGCGACTGCTTTGTTGTGTCTTCGAAGTGGACACTGCAGGGCATTTTTGGCAAGATACTCATCTTGGCACTTTTTGGTGGTCTCCCAGTGTTGGAGGGCTGTGTAAGAGTCGCCTTGTCTGCATGTTATGGATGGAAAGTTTCCATGGCCTGAGGCAATTCTTTCCGTTCATATTAAATGAATGTAGTTTTTTCAGGCTTTGGGGCTTGCAGAATCTACTCTTAGATAAGCCACGTGCTTTTAGAAACCTCAAAACCTCTACGTGAAAATTTCAAACATATCTCGTTAATCTACCTCTATGTTAAAATAAACTGTGAAACAGTTCTATTAGCCCCCCATGGGGTATTTGCAGGCGTTCCCACCAGGGAGTAGCTTGCTGTGGTGTCTGCTCACGGGGCTGAGGACAGCACAGCCCAGCCCAAGGGAGGCCTCAGGCAGAGAGCAGCCAAGCCCTGGAGACGGAACTTAGTCCCACAAGTCATGGCTTTTGCCTTGCTCTGCTGGGCCACACGGGCCTGCTGGCAGTGTAGGAGGCTGTATGCACTTGTGCCATACATCAAAGTAGAAGGGTGGTGGTAAACCCAGTGGGAGTTGGGTATGGTAGTGCACACCTCTAACCCAGCACTTGGGGAAGCTGGAGGCAGGAGGATCCTAAATTGGAATCCTGCCTAGGCCTACCTTCCTAGCTCTGCCTCTCCTTCCTCCCTCCCTCTCTCCCTCCTTCCCTCCCTCCCTCTCTCCCTCTCTCCCTCTCTCTCTCTCTCTCTCTCTCTCTCCCTCCCTCTCTCTCTCCCTCTCTCTCTCCCTCTTTCTCTTTCTCTTGTCTTTCTTCCAAGTGTTGTAATTACAGGCATGCACTACCACACCTAGCTTAGCTGGGCAATCTTGTAATTTAGGAGACCCTGTCTCAAATTTTATAAATAGATAAAAGGACTGGCAATGTAGCTCAGTGCAAAGGCGCTAGATGTACACACACGCACAGTAACTGAAGCAAACCTGTAGTGGTCTTTCAACTATAAATATTACAGTATTATATATATATATATATATATATATATATATATATATATATATATAATATGTATTATATATATTTTAAATCTTTTATTTTTTTGAGACACGGTTTTGTTATATAGTCCAGGCTGGCTTGAGCTGTCTTTAAACTCAGGATAACCATCCTGCCTCTTTCTCCTGAGTGCTGGGGAAATAGGCATACACCACCATGCCCAACTCTGTGTATTTTATTCCTAAAGAAAAGGGCCCTTGGAATGGGGATGTGGCTTCATGGTAAAGTTTTTGCCTTGCATGCACAAGGCCCTTCCTAGGTTCATCCCCAGCACAAAAAAAAAAAAAAAAAAAGAAGGAAAAAGAAAAGGGCCCTTTTTTGGTAAACAACCCTTGCAACACCTCTACCTGCTTCAGGTATCTACAGTTCTGTGAAAAATGATTTCAGGGCTGGGGATATAGCTCAGTGGAGTAAGCGCCTGCCTGGCAAGCACAAGGTCTTGAGTTTGACCTCCAGTACTGCAAAAAAAAAAAATCGATTCTAAGATACCATGAAAGCATCTATCAATGTTGAAAGTGTTTTCTTAGAAATATCTTAATAGGTCCAGTTCTCACAGGGTCTCGATATACAGTTCAGGTTTGCCTTGAACTCACAATAATTCCCCTGCCTCTGCCTCTCCAGTGTTGGGATTACAGGCATTAGTCACCTGCCAGCTAGTTGCCTGTTTTCAAATAAGTTAGTGCCTTAGCAACCTCCAAAAGTGAATATTAGATATTGCTTCTTTTTTTTTTTGGTACTGGGAATCGAACTCATGACCTTGTGCTTGCAAGGCAGGCACTGTGCTGCTGAGATTTATCCCTAGCCCCTACCTATTGTTTATTAAGCAACAGTAAGAAATGTGTGTTTATATATCTGCCAAGGATTTAACAAAAAAGTAAGTTTATTAAATAATGGGAACTTATTTTGGAAATAGGGTATTGTCCTGTAGTCCAGTCTGGTCATGAACTCACTGTGTAGCCCAAGCTGGTGATCTTTCTGCCTTAGCTCCTTACTGCTGAGATTACAGGTGTGTATATCAGTCATTAAAATTTAATGGGAATTTGAATGACTTTTTTTTTTGTCTTTTAGAGACAGGGTTTTGCTGTGTAGCTCAGGCTGGTCTTGAATTCACTGTGTAGCCCATGCTGGCCTTGGACTCACCACTCTTCCTGCCTCAGCCTCCCAAGTACTATGATTACAGGTTTGTGCCACTACACCTGGCTTGAATGGCTTGTTTGGTTTTTTTTTTTTTTTGGTCTTTTTGAGACAGGGTCTCGATATGTAGTTCAGGCTGGCCTTGAGCTCACTTTGTAGCCCAGGCTGGCCTTGAACTCGCAATGATCCTCCTACCTCAACCTCCCGAGTGCTGGGATTACAGGTGTGTGGCACCACGCCTGGCTGAATGGCTTATTTATGAGGTATGTATACATCTTTTAAAAAGTAATGTGCTCACATTAACTTTTATATACTAATATCATTAATTGTCATTATTAATATTAAATATAATTAAATTGAGATGCTAATTTAAAAGTAATTAATATGCTACAGTATTTTGTAATTCATCTCTATAACCTGCATAGATAACATAAAAAATTAACTCTGAGCTGGGCATGGTAGCACATGTCTATAATCCCAGTGCTTAGGAGGCTGAGGCAGGAGGATCACAGAAGTTCGAGGCCAGCCTGGGCTACACAGGGTGTTCAAGGCCAGCCTGATTACAGAGACCCTGTTTAAAAAAACAAACAAGGCCAGGCAATCCCAGCACTCGGGAGGCTGAGGCAGGAGGATCACTGTAAGTTCAAGACCAGCCTGGGCTACAAAGTGAGCTCAAGGGCAGCCTGAACTGCATAGGGAGATCCTGTCTCAAAAAGAGAAACAAAACAAAACAAAACAAAAAAAACGAAAAACCCAAACCCAAAAATATGTATTGAGAAGAGACTTGTATTCTGGTAATGTCTGGTAATATCTCAGTTACTTTCTCGTTTCTGAGACACAGTATCGGACACCCACAATTTTAAAAGGGTTACTTTGCCTCACAGTGGTAGCAGTTTCAGTCCATAGTTGGCTAGCTTCAGGGTGGGGTGGCAGGGTAGGGGCCCTGGCAGGCAGGCAGGCAGCAGCAGGTGATTAAGGGGGAAAGAGGGCTATTCTCTCAGGCCAGGCCCACCAGGCTTTACTGTGCCGCATCACACCCCCACTGTACAGTGGAATGATCCACTATCACTCACTCAAGGCTCAGCCACCTTCCCAAAGCCCCATCTGTGCGCAGATGGGGTAGTGGGGGACAGATAGATGTCAGCTGTAAGATTCTACCACTTGCCCCCAAGACTCATGCATGTCCCTCTATGCAAAATACATTTAGTTCATCTCTGAGAGTTGCCAAAATGCTAATTGTTTCAGCACTACTAAGAAGTCCAGGCTGGGGATATAGCTCAGTGGAATAAGCCCCTGCCTATCAAGTGCAGGGTCCTGAGTTCGATCCCCAGTACTGCCAAAAAAAAAAAGTCCAAATTCTCTGAGATTTAAGACAAATTCTGTGCTGCTAGTACAAAGCTTCGTGGCTTCTTCATCAGGCCAGCTGTGCTCGCTCCTTGCAACTTTCCTCAGATGACCCACATTCTTGGCTTCTCCAGGGTTTCTAAGAGGTCTTCACTGCACTTTGGGCCTCACACTCACAGCCTCACACACTGCCCTCTCAGGTACACTGCCTGGCCCTCCAGACCCTACAACATGTGGATGATGCAGAGGTCTGCCACAAGCTGGAGCAGCAGCCATGCTTCCTTCTCCCTTGTGCCTGGTTTGCTGAGCACTTGGAACCAAAGAACAAATTCTCCAGGTTGCTGCAATTCTAGAACATGGTGCCCTGGGGTTCTTAAAACGAAGTCTCACCTTTAATTAGAAGCCAGCAAAAGGCAGAGTCCTGACAGTCTTGTGATGCCCTTGGGCCATCTTTTATTGTCTTCTTCTGAAGCATGTGGCTTCTTAATGTTATCTTTTCCACAACCAAATTCTCCATTGCTCTATCTTTCTACACTTCAACTTTACTGAAGCTTCCTTTCTGGCCAAACACAAAATGTGGGGGGCAGGGTGGTGGCACCAGAAACTAACTCAGGACCTTGCCCTTGCCAGGCAGGTGCTGTACAGCTGAGCTCTATTCCTGGCCCCACAAAACTTTGGTGTTTTTGAGACAGGGTCTCGCTGTGCAGTTCAGCCTGGCCTTGAGTTCACTCTGTAGCCCAGGCTGGTCTCCAACTCACAACGATCCTATCTCAGGTTCTCAAGTGCTAGGATTATAGGCATGCGCCACCATGCCTGGCTTCCCCAAAACTTTTTAAATCATTCTGTTGGCTGCTTGCTTTGGCAGCACATGTACTATAACTGGAACGATACAGAGAAGATTAGCATGGCCCCTGTGCAAGGATGCCACACAAATTCGTGAAGTGTTCCATATTTTTTTGCTGGGTAACCCCAAAGACTTGACCGGACCGATGGCCTTGAGGGCTTGTCAGTGCGTCTTGACCATAGTGAACCTGGTTCCCTGCCTATCATCTGTCTCTGAGCATGGGTGCTTTTTCACCTCCTGCAATGGCAATTTGTGTGCACCCGTATTTGTTACAGCATAACTTGAAGTAGCCATGTCTCTTCCCAAAGTGAGAGCCCAAGGTAGTAAGTATACCCAAAAGTACAGTAATTATCAGAAGGAAGATGACTGATTGGGTGGGAGAACAACAAAGATGAGGGTGGAGAAAATTGATTAATCAAACGAGCCATCATCAGTATAACTGAACAACAAATGTGAAGATTACATCATTTAATACAGCATCCAGTGTTAATTCCCTACTATCTTCTCTATAGCTTGGTTTTTCCTTTATTGTTTTTGTGTTAACTAATGTGAAGATAACATTATATAATACAGCATTCAGGCTAATTGCCTGCTATCTTCTCTATAATTTTGTATTTCCTGTATTGTTTTTGTATTATTCTGGTTTATATGCCGCCATTCTTTTGTCTTTAAAATAAAACATTCTGTTGGGCCATTTGCCCTTGATTTTCAAGGTGCTGTTAGCTAAAAGCCCCCAACAGTAGCCACACTACTGCCTCAACTTTGCACTGCCTTGAAATTTCTTTCTCCATACTCATTGGCCTACTGCCCTTAATCTTTTTTTTTTTTTTTTGGTACTGGAAATTGAACTCAGGACCTCATGCTTGCTAGGCAGGTGCTTGTGCCACTGAGCTATAACCCTGGTCCCTGCCCTTAATCTTAAGTATTCCACAGTGTCTCAGGACAGAAGCAAAATTTAGACATATTTTCTGGCCTGGAGTCCACTTGCCACTGTCCTTAGTCTCAACTGAAACCTGTGCCTGGTCTATTCTGCCTACATTTCTAGTCATCAGTAGTCTGGTCTTCTGAGCTCTGATCAGAATCTCCAATTGTGTAATCCCAGCACTTGGAAGGCTGAGGCAGGAGGATTGCCGTGAGTTCAAGGCCCTGCCTGGGCTGTACCATGAGTTCAAAGACATCCTGAACTACGTAGGGAAAACCTGTCTCAAAAACAAACAACCAACCAAAAAGAAAACAAGAAAAATAAATCATGCTCGTATCACAGGATTTTAGGGCTACTTCTCCAGATGGCATCTCCAAACCTTTCCAAATTACTCCGGTGTGCCAGTTTCAAAGGCGTCTGAAACACATGGTCCAGTAGCGTCACAGCAACCCCATTTCTCTGGTACCAAAACCTGTCTTACTTTCTCATGGCTGAGACATAATACTGGACATCTGCAATTTAACACATTCAAGATGGGGCTGCAATTCCTGTCTTGCTGCCAGGCAGCTCTAATTTGAGTTTGATTGCCTGGTCTTAGGTAATTAACCTGTGTTAGATTGCTTTGTAGCACTGGTGGTACAAGCCACCCAATGAAACAGTCATGCATGTCCCACCAGTGGTTCAAGCCAGTGGAAATAAGTTAAAGAAGTAAACATTCATTTTGGCTGTTTGTAGAGGTCTCAGTCCTCTGCAGGATGGCTCCAAGGCAGAGGGGTAGGGCAGGCAGGAAGTGGCAGGGGATCAAGGGAGGAGGGACATATCCTTCCCTGCCCAGCCAGTGAGCCTTCTGTTCCCAGCAGGCTTCACCTCCCAACCTGCCTCCCAGCTACAAACCCATCAGTGGTCTGACTAAACCAGTTCCACACACCCACAACTGTCACCTCCCCAAAGCCCTACCTATAAGCACATGAGGCTTTAGGGGGACACCAAGATATAAACCTAACATAATCTGATAGCCACTTTACTCTGATGGTTTTATTTTGCATATATAACTTATTTATGTGTTTATTGTTTTTTTTTAACTTTTAAAACCAAAGTATTTATTTTGAGTAATTGCTGAAATTCTCAAGATGGACTGGATGCTGCAACAGCTGCTCTCTTGCTTTTAGGTGTTGTTCCTTCATGGGATCCATGCCTGAATCTGCGATACACAATGTTTAGGTGCCTCATCCGACCAGTTCTGGTGGCATTTTGCCTTTTAGCCTTTGCACTCCAGTTATACTTTCTTCTGCACTTGGCAAGATAGCCATATTTGCCACAGGGTGACTTTTTTTTTTAAGGTTTCAATTGTACTTTACTTCTTCAATATGCCAAATTTTAATGGATACAGAGCACTTTTACTTGGCATCAATTACTTGATTTTCAAATAATCTAGCTGTATTATATCAGCTGGCCTGATTACTGATCTCTCTGTTCCTTTGGGGTGACTCTGCCAACAGGAGAAAGGTTCCATTCTATTCGGATTTGTATTGCTGTATATATCCATACAGCAATATAGAATCTGGCTCCACCAACTAATATAGCATTACCATATTTGTCATGGAAATTAGGTATACGTTTCTGGTGGCTCTGCCTTACCACCATTCACTGAATGCTTTAAACTGGAAGACGATGGCCCTGAATCAAGGCCAGCAGTTTTCTGTAGCTGTTGCTTTCAAGCAGGAGCCTAAAGTGGTATCTTTCTATGGTCTGTTGGCCATTTCAGAACTTTAGAAATGTAATGGTCAATTCACTAGAAAGTAACAAATAACTAAATAAATTTTATGGGGGGACTTCAAGATGGCGGACCGGGTAGGCAGCAGAGAGAACCTACCGGAGGAATGCCACTCAGACAAAGGACAGAAGGGAAAGAGGTGGGTATCCTGAACTCAGAAAGGATCTGAAATGGGAATTGAAGCCCTCGGAAAGACTAAGCAAAATCTCTGCTGGAGGAAAGGATCGGAGATCCCTCTGGCGCAGTTGAGGGGAGAGAAGGAGGAAGTCACTGCTCCAAGCACACCCATGGCCCGTGCCCTTGGTCCGGCATTCACAGCTTCAGCTTTGGAGGCCCACGCCCACAGAAGCCTCCCGATTCGGCCAGGGAAGAGCAGAGTTCCGAGAGCTGGTCCAGGGCTGGAGAGAGGAGGGTGCAGCCAGGAAAGGAGGCAATGGCAGTCGGGAGCAGTTGTCGAACCCAGTGTGAAAATGAGAGGTTGCGACAGCCACTGGGGCAGAGTCCCCACCCTGCGGCAACCTTCCTAATCAGTGCCTGGAGAGAATCAATGCAACTAGTACATAGCCTACCACGCCGGGCTCTGCACCTGCCTCAAGGCGGTGGTCCCTTGTCTCTCTGCTGGGAGAGCGGCTACCGGCAGAGAGCAGCAGGGAACCTTGGCGGCTCCCAGCGGTGTCGCGATTCCCAGGGATCTGGCTGAGGAGCCAACGGGGGCTCCAGCACTGCAACGGGAGGGAGATGCAGATGGAGGTGGATCACGTGGCTCCACGCCCTTCTCACTTCAACATCAGGCAGGAAGCACGAGCTGGGTTGCCGGAACTCAGCTCCCACCCTGATCTCTCTCTGGGAGCACCACCCTGAACTCTCTCTGGGAGCACCTTGAGTCTTGGCGGCTTGAGCAAGCACCACCTGTTCCTGGCAACAATGGGATGAATCCACGGTCTTCAGGACTCACCCCAAACTATTAATGTGAGCACCAAGAGAGTCTCCTTACAGCTTGCACATATGAACCTTGCATGAACCCATAGCAACAAATTAGACAAAAAGCAGCAGACCAGGAGTCTGAAAAACAACAACATACTCCATACAGCAGACCCGAGAAAATCCTCCAACTCTATTCTAGAACTAATCTTTAAACTTAGTACATACCCTCAACTAACACAGTGAGAAAGGGTCGGGGAGATTTCAAGCCCTTATACCAGGCATTGTAAGTTCATCCAATGCCCAGCTTCAAGTGGTGGGGAACGGTAATACTGGAGATCAGGAGGAGGGAGGAGGAAAAGAAAGGGCCTCTGGCATTGAGGCAACAGGACAGAGCCGAACGGGTCACCGAGGGCACCCCTACAGGGGCATGTGCCCTGCGGATCTGCTGTGGGCCACGCAGCTGCTCCGCCGAGGGCCCCCCCCATATCATGGTGACGGGGCATAGCTTGGCAGCCTGCGGTGAGCATAGGTGTTTTTCCACTCCGACCATGGCAGTTTGTATACACCTATGTATGCTATTGTATAGTCTGAGTTAGCTATATCTCTTCCCAAGGCGAGAGCCCAGAGGTATAGATAAACCCAGGAATAGTTATTATCACAGGGAAGATCACTGAGTGGTAGGGCAATGGAGAGGAGGAAGGAGAAAATTGAATGATCAAATGGGCCATCATCTGTGTAACTGAGTAACATGTGAAGGTAACATGTAGGACAGCATCCAGAGCTAATTCCCTTCTATGTTCTCTATAATTTGTATTTCCTCAATCGTTTTTGTATTAAAAGAAGTGAAGATAACTTTATGTTATGCAGAATCCAGTGCTGATTCCCTACTATCTTCTCTATAATTTGGTAATTTCTTTAATGTTTGTGTGTTAACTAGTGTGAAGATGACATTATGTAACACAGCATCCAGTGCTAATTCCCTGCTATGTTCTGTATAATTTTGTATTTTTGATATTGTTTATGGCTTGTTCTGGTTCGTATGTCTCCATTCTTTTGTCTTTAAAATAAAAAAAAATGAAGGAAAAAAAACAACAACTGGAAGACAACCTAATAGGTTTTTGGCCAAGGGAAATGTAGTGGAGCTGAAGGTGAAATTGTGGTTACCCTACAGTTGCTGGTTTGGTGCAACGTACTTCCAGATACCCTTGCCACAGGTCGACTTCTGATGGTGGTAGGCCTTTGAGCCACAGTGGCGGCACAACGTGTGCATCTTATTACTATGCTTTCTGAAGGACGATGTTCCCTTTGTCATCTTGCTAGTGCCATGGAGACCAAAGTGGTGGGTTTTCTACCTAGGACCTTCAATTTCTCTTTTTTTCTTTGTGAGACAGGGTCTCACTATACACGTTCACGCTGGTCTTGAACTCACTTTGTAGCCCAGGCTGGCCTCGAACTTGCAGTGACCTCCTGCCTCAGCCTCTTAAGTGCTGGGATTACAGGTATGTACCACACCTGGCTTGGGACTTCAAACTGAGGTACACCCCCATTCCTTCTCTGAGACAGCATCTTGCTAAACTGCCCAGGTTGGGCTTAACCTTGTAATTCAACTGTCTCAGGCTTCCAGATTCCTGGGATTATAAACATGTACAAGCCATGCCTGTCATGTTCTGGTAATTTTGTGTTTAGTGTCACAGAAACCATCCAACTATTGGTTTCCAGAGTTGCTTAGGGGGTCACGCTGGTGTAAACCTGTAATCCCACAGGTGCTGAGTCCAAATGATTAAAACATCTTAGAGGTTAGTCTGACCCTGGAGCTCTTATGGCATCTTCGGTTTGGTGGAGGTACCGCCAAGGGAGACAATGGTGACAAGCAAAGTGGGCTAAGGGTGCCTTTGGAGCCCACACAAGAGTTTTGTTTCTAGTCTGTTTTGGAGGCAAGGGTAGTAGGGGCATTCTACGTTCAAGGCCAGCCTGGACAAGACCTCATCTCAAAGTAAAATTTAAGAAGATGTCTGGGAGCTGGGTGTAGTGGTGTACATTTGTAATCCCAGCACTTGGGGAGGCTGAGGCAGGAGGATCACCATGAGTTCAAGGCCAGCCTGGACTACACAGTGAGTTCAACGATAGCCTAAATATATACTGAAACCATGTCTCAAAACAACAAGAACCCCCCCCCAAACAAAAACGAAAACAAAAAACCAACACAAAAGGGGAGTGGTGGGGACTTAGCTCCGTGCCACAGCACCTGCCTAGCAAGCATGTCGTCTGAGTTTAATTCCTGGTATCACAGAAAAGGGGAGGTGGTGGGGATATGGGGTTGGTTGTAAAGTATAATAAGTGTGGTAGTGCATGTATAATCCCAGTACTCTGGGAGGCTGCAGCAGGATTATACGTTGAGTTATGCCTAGGGAATAGAGTGATACCCTGTTTCA
>PVLD010031657.1:0-15498 GCA_004027595.1 Dinomys branickii | reverse complement strand
GCAAGTGGTCAAAACTGGAGTCCATACTCATAAGTGAAATAAATCAGCGATACATGTGCAGGCAACGTATTGTATCACTGGTGTAAGAACCCGAGCGTGGGAATATAAACTAAGAGACATGAAGGAAATCTGTTCTAAAACAAAGAACAGATGGGACGAGGGAAAGGAGAAAAGAAAGAGACAAAAATGTATGTATGTACATATGAATGTACATATATTGAGGAGGGCTAACATGGTTCTACTATTGTATTATATCACTTAATGCTAAGGAATAATCGATGACGGATTATTGGATTATTTGATCAATCTTGTATGTCTGTATGTGTTATCCTGAACACACACTTCGAAGATATCAATATGCAAAGCAGCAACTATTGGTGGTTTTTTTTTGTTGTTGTTGTTGTTTGCCTGTTTTGTTTTTAGTCTTTGGAATTTTGGTTTTTGTGTTTTTTCTGTTGTTGAGAGGATTAATTGACTAAATTTGCATGTCTGTATATGGGTTCATATATTTACACTTCGAAGATATCAATGGATAAAGCAATAACCACTGTTGAGACCATGTCACCTTGTCTATAGATTAGTTGTGATTGTACTATTTTCTATGCTAATTGGTGTCTGTTTGTTAATATGTTTTTGTACTTTTATTTTTTTTAAATAAAAAAAAAAGTCACTTCTAAATTCCTGACTCATAGACACCATGAATTAATAAATGCTTGTTATTTTAAATCCCTAAATTTGGGGGAGGTATTTTGTTATAAAGCAACAGATAAATACAGTAGGTTAGAAAGAATTAGCTACGAGAAAGAAAATTCTAAGAAAAAACTATGTGCCCTTCAGAACTCCATTCCGATGTTATAAATACAACCTTATTTTGAGAGTGTTACTTATTTATTTTTGCTACACCGAATACTGAATGCACGGGCTTCCTACTGAGCTACATTCCTGGCTGTCTTTTACTTTTTATTCTGAGACAGTGTCTAAGTCATTAGGTTGCTGAGGCTGGGCTCAAACTTGGTACCCTCCTGCCTCAGCCTCCCAGAGTGCTGGAATTATAGGCATGCACCACCATACCCCATTTAGAGGCCTATAACTTGAATGAAATGATCAACTCTACTCTGTACTTAATTTTAAATTTGAAAAACATTCATTACTTACAGTTTCAGTCCAAATGTATTGGGTATGAAAAGAGGTGCTCTTAAAATTCGTGGTTTATTACTGTATCCCGACAGAGTGGAAAATTAAAGAAATAGACATAAAGATGAGAATATTCCTTTTTGTTAATTTCCATTATTCAAACTAGCACGGATTAGGAACTAGACCCCTCTCTATGTGTGGATACACTCTTAAGCATGCAAAGGACACGCCCCAGTGACGCACAGATGACGCACAGATGACGTCTCACGTGGACACGGTGACGCTCACGCACCTCTTGATGGCTACCAGCTCCCCCGACTCGTTACTCTTGCCCATCAGCACGCTCCCGTAGGTGCCGTCCCCCAGCTGCCTCATGGTGGTGTAGCGGTTCATCTCGGCAAAGTAGCGCAGTGCCTGCTATCCACTGGAGCGCCCTCCTCGGGGGACAGAAATGTACATACTTCCTTGTTTTGCTCACTTGTGCCCACACTGTGCTGTCGCTATACCGGGGACAGGTCCGTCATCATTAAGTACAGGCTTTTCCTCAAGCTATGTAGGCTCATGACATTCGGCAGCCAGGAGTCCGGCAAAGAAACGCTGCTTCCTTCCTTATGGACACGCTGTGAGAAAGAAAACAAAAATAACATGAGTTTTCACGAGTCTGCAAAACATTTCCTGGCAACCTACAGCACAGAGAAAACTGAGAAACTGTGAATATCTGTCAGTTGTGCATCTGTGCTATGTGGATTGAAGTTCACATATTTTACACTGACAATATTAATGCACTTACTATTTCACTTACACTGTAATATAATAAGCTGCTTATTCTATGATTGTTCAATATTGCTTTAATGGTTTGTGTGACTCCTTTTTTGGGGGAGGGCATAATGTATATGATTCAAATAAGATCTGGGGAAAATCTGGCATTTAAACTATTGGATCCCTTAGCTGGGTTTGCTGGTACACACCGGTAATCCAAGCACTCTGGGAGACTGAGGCAGAAAGATTGTAAGTTTGAACCCAGCATGGGCAACTTAGCGAGATGCTATCTCAAAATTTTAAAAGAAAAATTTTTTTAAAAAAGGGTTGGGAATATAGCTCAGCGTGAAGGTCTTGGGTTCCATCCCCGGTACCACACACACACACACACACACACACACACACACACACACACACACAAACCTTATCTATTCCTTGAATCAGTTTTTGTATCACATTTAACTGAGAACATTAAGTTTAAAATTATACTCTCTGTAAAATTTCCTAGTAGTATATAACTATCCCAATTAGGTATGGTAAACAAGGTAAACTTGTTTTATATGAAGAGTGGCATTACAAAACAACTTCACATTCTATTTAAAAATATGCTATGTTATTTTACATTAAACTAAGTAAATAACTACTAGTCAGGAATTACTATCATACTTGACACAAAGAAATGAGAAATATACAACCATTTCCATAGATATACATATACATTTATATCTATGTCTGTTGGAGTATATATATGCGATTACTTTTGAAGGAGTTCAAAAGACATAATTGAAAACATTTGAAAAGCTGCATCTCATTGAATCATTAGGTCGGGGAAACAAAGCCTGCAGTCTGAATCTTGGTGTAGCTTCAAACTCCCTCCATCACAGGCAAAGCTTTCAACTGACTGCACCTCAATTTCCATAACCACAGAATGCAGGCAGCCCGGGTCTAACACCCCAGAAGACTGTGACTCTCTGCCCTCCAGACACTCGAACCTGTCTCTCTCATTCAAAGCAGTTTTGCAATTATTACATTAAGGGCGACACTGACAGACATAGAAATATACTTTCTTCTGCTGGAAAGAACAAAATCAAGTAAATAAAATGGAAGTTTGGTAAAATTGCTATTTTCTTACCAATTCTCCACTATCACAACTACTCTTGGCCCCAGCAATACATGTACGAATGGTGCTAAGGTGTCAGGGCCAGGTGAATGAGTGGCCTGTGTCATTGCGGTAGGGTCTCTCAGTGCGCCCAGACCCTGCACCTGGCTGGTGACCGTGGGGTCCACTTGGCCGTGGATGGGCTACGCCAGGGCTCTTCCTCAAGAAGCCACCACACAGAGGACCACAAGGGAAACACAGCAGAAATCCCTGGTGACTTCTTTGTTCAATAAGACCCAGGAAACACAAGAAGGGAGCCCACATGCATGCAGTGGGTCGTTTTCCTGTATTCTGAGTCCAAGTGACAGAAACAAAGCGCTAAGATCCCTGGGAGTCATTAAGCTCAAACTCTTTCGGTGGCAAATGCTTTCCTCTAAATTCTTGCTTGCTTTCATTAAAGCTGATGATAATGTGCTTTGAAACAAATGTAGGGTAGTGTGCTGTATTCAGTTATTTTGTCACTGACTTGCCGTGGGCCACCTCGTAGAGAGGGGGCGCTCGTGTGCCCCACTCCCTGCTTGTCCATGTGACTTGCTCTGACCCGTGAAACATGAGCAGAGGCAGCACAGGCCCCCAACGAAGTAGAACCTTAAAGAGGTATTCTGGGGCCTTCCCTGCCTCTTCCTTCAGCCAGGACTGTGGGACGTCCCAGAATAGGCTGCTCTGCAGCCTGAGTCCTGGGATGGAGAAGAAACAGTGGACAGAAATGGCAGCACCACCAACCGCAGCTGAAAGCGGATGAGAGCGAGAAATAAACCTTCTGTTTGCATCATTTACTACCAAAGCAGTGGAGATCAACAAACATGTAAGGGTCACAGCTGCCCTTTACCTGTAAAAGGGTCATATGACTAAGAGATAAGCTACTATACCACTGGCCATAGGTGACTTCCTTCCCAGAGAGGCCCACGTAACTGATACTTCCTTATGATGAGACGATGACACATCAACAAGAGATGAGAGCACAGCAACTGTATAAAAACTTTTAAAATGGTGGCAAGTACCTATTGTCCTTTAAACAGTACAAGCCAAACACTTTAGGCTCCCTGTCAGTTCTAATTTCTCAAGGACCACGTTACACAGAATGCGATGGTCTTCCAGAACACTCTGAGGTACGGCCGTCAGCAGTTCTGTAATGCAGAGGCAGTTAATGCATCCAGAGATGCTAAGCGGCTTGTCCAGAATCACAGTGGAGGCCAGTGCAAGAGCTACACCGAGGCCAGGTTGCCATAGATCCTCCCATTAATCATGTGCTGTGTGTCTGAACCAAAACCAAATTCATTTGCTGAAGTCCTAACTCCAGCAGGTAGGCAGAGGTGAGGCCTCCAGAGAGGGATCAGGTCGTGAGTCCCCAGAGAGCACCTGTGCGGAGACACCTTACAACATGCAAGAACGCAGCAGTCTTCCTGGGGACCAGGAAGTCAGAATCCGCTGGCACCTTCGTGTTGGAATCCCTGCCCCGGAACTGTGAGAAATACACTTCTGTAGTTTATGCCACCAATCTATAGTCCCCTGTCACGGCAGCTCACACTGACCAAGACAACAAGCCAGCAAGTCTGGGCCGACTTATAATTGGACTCTCATTGGGCAGCAAAATAAACTGGTATTGACCAAGGCCAAAACAGACAGAAACATAAAGCCGTCAAGAGCAGATAATAAACAACATTTAAACAGCATTATGGTCAGTTATTCTAATGTAGACACAAACTTTAAGAAATACTAGCATTATACTAACATTTCTGTACTTCTATTCTGAACTTCCCATTTAATGGAAATTAATCAAATCTCATAAATGCAGATAATAGCTAATGACCTGTTGATTGTCTGTGAGCCCACGTCAGCACCAAGAGCAGCAGAGCTTATCCTGTATTATTTCTTTCAAAAACATTCTCTCCTAATATGTAGTCCTTTTAATTTAACTTTTAAAAACCTTTTATTTGGAGATAATTTCAAGCTTCCAGATAAATGGCCAAAAAAGGGAGCAGAGAACATACAACCTTGATCTATACATTTTGGATGTTTCACAGCATCTTCCTTATCATTTGTGTACACTGTACACACACATGCACACGTGCGTGTGCACACACACAGACACACAAACAGGTGCATGCGCACATGCCTTTTCTGAAACACTAAGGTTCGCTTACAGCTTACAGATATCACAGCCCTTTACCCCTAACTAAGGACGAATTCCTGTCCCTTGATTTAGCCATGCCCTTTTCAGCACTTTCTCCCTGCAGCATAGGATGTAATTCGCAATCAGTTATTGTGTTTAGTTGTCACATGGCTGTGGAGGTTTCAAGTACACAGCCGGCTATAAATTTATAGTAGCACATAAAGTAATGCCAATCTTAATGTGCTTAGCAATTATACTTGATTTTTTATGACTTGAATGAGTTTTATTTTAACATATTAGTTGCCAGGGAAATAAATACAAAAGGTGAATTGCCTCAAGACATAATAAAATCTATTCCCAGGCCAGAAGGACCTGGCAAGTGAATTGGCAAGTAGCTCCCTGGGCAGCGTTCTAAGCAGCTTACAGCGGATCTCTGCGTCACTCATGCTCCGGTTTATATCCTGCCACTGGCAATGGCTACGGTGTAAGCAAGCAGGAAACAATCATGACACAGGCTGGATATCCCTTATGTGAAAGGCTTGGGGATTGGGGACTTTTAATGTTTTTTAATTTAGAGATATTTGCATATTCATCATGAAATAACTTTGAGAGGGAACTTGCATCAAAAGATGAAATTCATTTATGTTTCATGCGCCGCGTACCTGAAGATACTTTTATGCTGTGTTCGAATGCACTTGTGTTTTGATCGCAACCTGTGGCCAGGTGTGGAATTTTCCTCTTGTGTTAAGTTGCTGCTCAAGGAGTCTCAGCTTTTGGAGTGTGTTGGATGTCAGAGTTTTGGATTAGTGATGCTCAGCCTGTATTCATTAAGCAGTCAAAGAGTAGTACTGACATATTCTAGTAAAGATTTACAAACCTTGATGTGAAACTCTTGCGCCAGATGTGTCCTGGGATCTAGAAATTTTCATATTTTAGAAAACTAGTATGTTATGCATGCCACCTGCTACATAACATGCCCAAGCAGCATCTTTATGACCTGCAGAAAAAAGTATGCTAAATAAAACAGATCCAGACCACGAATTACCCCATGCCATTCAGATCCTATTTTGTTGCAAAAGACTTTATACAATTTTATTTTTAAATGTTCATTTTCTCAGAGCTTTCTAGATTTCAAAACTGAGGACTGTGGATCTGTACTGAGTGTGAGGTACGCACAGACCTTTGAGGTTTCAATAGTTCCTGGTGTTATTCCTGCCCTAACACAAGGTGCATGGTAGCCTCACCTCACTGCAACCATGTTCAATGGCTCCCTCCCACTGTTCCGTTTTGGTTTTGCATTTCTAAGACCCGTTTCCCAATACACAGCTCTGTACCATTTCTGTATCATTTGCTTTGATAACTCTCCCATTGTGTCACAAGGGTTTGTGCATGGCTGCAGATGCTTGCTAACAAAATGTACAGAGCCACGGTGTGAAATTGTTTTTAGTGCCTTTTAGAATTTAGCTCTTCATTCAAAGACTGCTTTTCTCTCACAGCAGCACTTTCATTTCTGTAGTGTAAAAGCACAGAAACCGCTTGGCTATTATATGTAGGACTCTAGGCCCAACAAGGATATGGTGGAGTTCTCAAAGAATCCAAAGCTTCCAAAACCAGGCTTCCTGGAGAAAGACACACACGCGCAGAGAGGGACAGCAAAACCGTGTTGTTTCCTATCTTCAGGAAGGTATCTGTTCATGGGACTTCAGGAGAATCCTGTGGAGTCTTCAGATAAGGGGGAATGTGCAGTACCTTCAACCTTATTTCATTTCACACAGATGATCACTCCCGCCAAAGGCACATGAGAAATATGGCTATGATCTTGGAAGAAAAAAGGCCACAGATTCCATTTCTATTTTATGGTTTCTTCATTGTTCCAAGCTTAAGCCTGAACTAAGGGGCTAACAAATGCCACTAAATGGTTTCCAGTTTATTTGAAAACAAGAAGAGTTTTGGAAAATGATCTTTGTGTTATAGACACTGACTCAGGATATTCAGAAATAAATATAGGGAAAGGCGACATCTCTGTACATTGTTCCAAACTACATCATGTATTTATTTTTCTTATTTTTTCCTTTATCTGTATAAGCAAACACAATTTTGAAAGGTCTTTTGTCTGGGCATGGTTTTGCATGCCTGTCATCCCAGCACTTGGGAGGCTGAGATACAAGGATTGCCAAGAGTTTGGGGCCACCCTGGGCTACATAAGTGAGACCCTGTCTCAGAAAAAGAAAAAGAAAAAGAAAGAGAAAGTGAGAGAAAGAAAAGAAAAGAAAGAAGGAAAGAGAAAGTGAGAGAGAGAGAAAAAGAAAGAAAGAAAGAAAGAAAGAAAGAAAGAAAGAAAGAAAGAAAGAAAGAAAGAAAGATCAACCTGTCTTTTGAATATTTTTTTTGTATGATGTGCTCTGATTTAACAACACATGAACTAAGGTATGTTTCTTACCATTTGGGAGTTTAAGTCAGGATTTTGCAACTTATTACCAGCTCATGAGATTGCTACATGTTCTCTTCCAGCTCTCTAGTTAAGGTGAGATCCACTGACTCTTCCGCGGAAATGTTCTCTCTCTAGGTTTCCTGATTCTGGTTAAGTAACAATACAGAAGGTGTGTTTGTGCAAAAGGCTATTATCATGTTCCTCATGTCTGTCGGATCATAAAATAACACCGTGAAAGGATTAACGACTTGTCCATAATCAGCGAGTCCAGTGGAAGTATTTCAAGTGAATCAAGTACTTGCATTAGGCTTGAAGCTGTTTGGTTAGTGCAGTCTCCTGATGGATTGTAAACAAACCGTTCTTACGAGCTGTGTCAGCTTTTGCAGTTTCTGATACAGCCCTGGGAACTGTCCCCTGGGTTCCCGACCTCCAAGCTCCACCCCTTCCGCCTCCTCTCCCACTCTCCTCCCTGAAACACCGCCATATTGCTGAATACCAGGCAAGCACAGGAGCCCCTGTGGCCGCCCCTCAAACCTGAGATGCACCTCGGCCTACCAGATACCAAAAAAAAAAAAAAAAAACCAAACAAACAAAAAACGAAAAACAAAATTCCCAGAAATTGTGAAGGGGAAGAGTGAGACATTAGGTCTAGTAAGGTTTAGAGAGAAGGACTTTATGTGCAGCTCACTCATAAAAATAATTCATTTCAGAACAACACAGTTCAGTAACCTCAGTGTAATAGTACACGCCTGCAATCCCAGGGCTTGGCAGGCTGAGGCAGGAGGATCACTTCGAGTTCAAGGCCAGTGTGGGCTACATAGGGAGTTCAAGGCTGGCCTAGAATCCATACTGAGACCTTGTCTAAAATAAATATATACAGTAAATTAAGTGGCTCAGTAGTGTCACCTTTTCTCTCATGGTAACCTCTAACCAAGGATGACAAGACCCAAGGATACAAGTGGCAGAGAGTAAGGAGGGAACTCTAGAAGGGAACCGGGAACCGCAGAGGGAGCCACTCTCCCGTATGGTTGGATGGGACGGAGGATGCTACCCAGGAGGCGGGACAGAAAAGTGGAAGAGGGGCTCCGCCACCATCGGCAAAATCTACCCAACAACCTGAAAACCCAGAATCGGTTGCCTTTCTCTCCTCCACTGCTGAGCCCGTATTTCCCCACCATCACCAGCCCTTGGTACGGGAGGGTAACCCGGCACCCACACCAGTCCGTCCCGAATACCTCTCTTACTGACCCGGATGTCCAACCAGGCGGGCAGGCTATCACGGGAAACTCTCGGTGGGCCTAACTCACCAACACCAAATATGCACTGGAAACACATTTTATTTCAACCAAGGCTAATTACAGGATTAGGTAATTATGTTGCATTTACGGAAGAATGAACAAGGACCACAACCATTTCCTGGCTTCTTTTTGTCTGAGTGGTGGAGTGGTGAACATCATGGATTTGACAATGACTTTTAAGAAGGTCAGGTTTGGGGCTCTGTGAGACTCTGTCCAGTTTACCTCAACTTTATGTAAAACAAATTTTCATCTGATGCTCTCAAACGTTTTAGCTGGGCACGGTGGTGGTGCATGCCTGTAATCCCAGGACTTGGGAGGCTGAAGCAGGCGGTTCACTGTAAGTTTGAGGCCAGCCTAGACTACCTATTGAGTTCAAGGCCATCCCATGAGTTACAATAGTGAGACCTTGTCTAAAATAAAACAAAAAAAAGACCAAAAAAGCCAAAAACCAAAAAAAAAAAAAAAATCAAACAAACACATTTCTTTTGAGCCATGTTAATTATAAAATAAGACTATAGGGTGAGAACCTGAGTTACAATAGTGAGACCTTGTCTAAAATAAAACAAAAAAAAGACCAAAAAAGCCAAAAACCAAAAAAAAAAAAATCAAACAAACACATTTCTTTTGAGCCATGTTAATTATAAAATAAGACTATAGGGTGAGAACCTGACTATTTCAGCTGTCCCTTCTATTCCTTTAAAATACAGGGAAAATGGCTTAATGTAAAAAGGCAGGGGTAGGGAGGCAGTTTCTTTTTAATCAGGATGTGCATGTGCCTATTCACGGGCTGCACATAAACTATCTGCAGCACAGCACGGCCCTAAGCCGATCCCGACTCACAAATCAATACCTGTTACTTAAAAAATACAGCTTGCTGACACCTCCCGCTCACACAAATTCTTTACATCTATACATCTCTGCCGACACAAGGAAAACTAACTCCGCAACACAGCAGTATGTGAACACGCTTTCTTATGTACATAAATATATGAGACATAGACTCATCCAAAACCCAAGTAAATGTCATAAAATTGTGCTCCTCAATGAATGTAACAGAATTGTTAGGAGCTCAGAATTTCCTACAATCAGGCCACAGTATTTATTGACTTTCCTATGGGCTAAACACATATTCTATGCCAATATAAAAGACATGTATTTAGAGTATCAATGACAGGACTTCATTAGAGGGATAGGAGTACCCCTTATAACTTCTCTTTCTAGTTTTCTTATTTTTATCTCAGTACATAGTTACAGTTGAGTGGCATAATTACTGTAAATGTGGGCATTCTTTGCAATAGCTTTGCCCAGCTAAGAAGGGATTTAGGTGGTATTACAGGAGATTAGCCTGGAGGGCATATGGAGGGTCAGACTTGTGTCAGCCAATCACAGAATGGATAAGGTTTGGACAGTTCTGACTTGTTAGAACATTCAAGGACGCCATAGCTCCAAAACTAGTGTCAATGTTTATAAAACATAACTGTAATTAATGTTTTTAAAATTACTATATTGGTTAAAAAGCAAAACAGAAAACAGATTTTAAACCATGAAGGTATTTTCAGAAATGCAACCAGGTGTTATTATAATGGGAAAGCAAATATTCTGTCTTAAATAAAAACACAGGGCTCTGTGCTAACATTCACAAATTATTTAAAAACAAAATTAAAGAACTCTGGGAGGCTGAGGCAGGAGGATCTCAAGTTCAAGTCCAGCCTGGGTAACTTCACAGCCTAGCCAGACCTTGTCTCAAACTAAAAAACAGGACTAGGGATGTAGCTCAGTACAAAGGCCTGGTGTTTAATCTCCATTGTAGTGGAAGGGGAGCGGGAAAACTCAAGTAAAAAGAAACACAGCCACACAAAGGGAAATGTCAAACAACTGACCAGGGCCGGACTGTGCCTAGCCAGTAGGCGGCCGCCTTCAGGAAAGTCTCTCTCTGCCTCATCACTGCCCCAGGTCGTCTAAAAGTAATTCGGTTCCGCAACTCTTTGGACTCCTTGGGTTGGTTTTCTAAGCAAAATAACTACAACTTTGGTTCCCTCTTCGTCGTTAGAACAACTGAGCATTTTTAAAGATTGGGCACGATTACATACATTGCTTTTCTGTGGAATTGCTACTAAAAGCATCAAAACGAGTCTCATTGCTCCGTACAACCCACTCTGGACCTGCCCCTAAGTTAAAATGTCCCATTTGCAGTACGGGCGCAGCTTCTGACACGCACTCGGGTCCCTCTCAGCAAACCGCGGCCCTCAGAGGACCGTAGGGGCCGGCGTCACGCGGGTGTCCAGAGACGGGGTGACCCGGAGCCCTGCGTGACCGGCCGTCGCAGGTCGGCAGCCCCAGCCCCGCAGGGCCCCGGAGCGGGGAGTCCACTGTGACCTGCGTGCCCTTTGGGTGCACCAGTGAGGTCTGGATTTGGACTCTTACGGTTTGGGCTCCTTTTTAGTTTTGAGCTAGTTCTGAACTCAGTTCCGCTACCTCCCCAGATCCCGTCCCGCCCCGCCTCGCATCCCCTATTCGAGACTCCCCACTTCTCAGAGCTGCAGGGCCCAGGAGGGAGCAGGAGAGAGGAGACCCTGGGGCAGAGGTCGGGCTGTCTCTCGCCAACAAGCCCCAACCACCCGGTCACCCACACCACGCCGGGCGGCGGAAGTGGTCTCGGCCCTGGAGCGCCCCGCCGCCCCGCCCCTCCCGGCCCGCCCCCCTCCGTCCCCTACCGGCGTGCAGGTTCCGGCTCTCGGAGGACAGCGGCCCCGGGAGGAGCGGGCGCCCCGGGGACATGCCGGCCGGCCTCGCAGGACGGGCTCGGGCGGGGTCGGGCCAGGGGTGGCGGCCCGCAGCCCGCTCGCTTGGGATTACCTGCCCCGCGGGCAGCTTACCTCGCCAGCTCCCAAGTGAAGCTCGGCGTCCTGTGTTTCGTCTCCTAGGAAACGGCGGGGCACGCGCCGCCCAGGACGCCCCGCCCCTCAGGGGGCGTGGCATCGCGTGGCTGGTCCTTGGAGGTGGGCGGGACCCTACGTGAGCGCCTTCGCCGGGAAGGCGCGGGTCGGGGCGGAGACGCGGTGGCCGCCAGTCAGCCGGTTTGCACAAGTTGGTGTGTTTGCCGTTTGTTTTGCTTTGTGTTTTGTGCCGAGTCACGTGTGAAATCTTTATTAATTCAATCTAGTTCCTAGACCTGACTAGCACTTTCTTGTATACCTCCTGGAAAAAAACCGCCCTTGTATTTGTGGTTCCTTTATGGGTCCATCCCTTGAGCAAGTATCTCCTGGGCTGCACTTGTAAGTTTGGTTTCCTACCTTCGTGCAGCGGACCTGCCGAGTTCCAGTTACCCAGTTAAGCAGTGGGAATTGCGCGGTAAATGGATGAGTGTGTGAGACAACAGTTGCTAACCTAAGAGTTCTGAGAAGAGGAGGCGCACTTGTGTGACTGAGTGGCTGTCAAAAAGGACCGAAGCCTCGTACGCGGGAGGGGTGAGGCTGTGGCGAGCAATTTAGTGATGATCAGTGAGGTTTTAGGCTGTGAGCCTGGCGCCAAGGTAGAGAAGACACGAAACAAAGGCATACATCAGATCACAGGGGTCCTATGCAAGCCCAAGTATGCAGCCTCGCCTTATTAACATGTGTGGCAGAGCATAAGAATTTCCCTCAGAAAGTGACATGTTCAGATTTGCGTTTTCAAAAAACCACTTCAGAAAGGTTGCAGCAGAGGTAGAGTGGATGGGAGCAGCAAGTCTGGAGGGGAAGGGAAGGGTGCTGTTGAAACGGAAGGATGAGGTTCCTACTGCAGCCGTGACCATAGAAACAGGCAAGGGACAGGACTGAAGGGCTTTTAGGGGTTACAGATGACAGGACATTTGGCTTAGTGAGAGGTGGACAATGCTGTCCACAACCTAGTTGGGAAATATTAGGAAGGGGACGAATTGGGGGGTGGAGGTGTGAGACACATTAAGCTCAGTTTTGAAGCTTTGCACTTTGAGGAAAATTGGGTTAGAAAGACAGTTTGAAGAGGGGTCTGCCAGAGATGGAAACACAGGTACATGGGGATGCGCAGATGAAGTCATGGGAACAGATTTGATAAACTCCAAGAAGAAAAGAGGGCTCGGTGACTTGGTTACTTTTCTCTCAGTGCTGAGACAAAATACCTGACGCACACAACTAAGGAAGGAAAGGTTTAGTTAGCTCACAGTCTGTGGAGGTTTCAGTCCATACTTGGCTGGCTCCAAGGCAGAGTGGCGCATGGCGGAGGGTGATCAGTCCGTACTCGGCTGGCTCCAAGGCAGGGTGGTGCATGGAGGAGGGTGACAGCCAACACAGCAAGAGCAAAGGGGAGGAGTGTGGGCCCGCAGCCTCCTCCTCTCCCTACACATGCAAACTACCCACCCGGGGCAGTGTAGCACTCACACCCATACAGCCTCGGATCTCAGATCTCCACCAGTCATAAATCTAGAAGCCCACCCCATGACCGCATGAGGGTCTGGCAGGACATGCAGAGACAAACTATAACACTTGGACCCTGGAAAACTCTGAATCTTAAAAAGTAGGGAAAGACAAGTAGAGGTTAGGGAAAGACTGAAAAAAGTACTAAGGTATCCCTGAGAAATGTGATATTTTGCAATGAGGAAAGGGAGATTTCAAAAAAGAAGAAAGAAAGAGAAAAGAAATGAGAACAAGAAGAGGATGGATGGTAGGTGAGATCATCTGAAGAGACTTCCTGCCTCAAAGGCAACTAGAGCATGCCCAATGCATAGTTTTCATCACTTTATTGTGACAGGAAGAATAAAGTTTTTAAGCACTCCCAACCCCTTCAGAAGGTACCTGGTCCCTAGGCACAAACAGTAAAAATAAAAACAAGCTTCAAAGGTAAAGGCCCAAAGGCAAATCCCATTTTAGCAAAACAATAGCAGAGTGGGTTTTGGACCAGTAGCACTGGGCTGAGTTTAATAGAGACTAGAAAATTAACCAAGGGACCAGGGAAGGGGCCAGCGTGGCCCAGATCAGTAGCACCTTCTCAATCTCAGAAGCAAGCAGATCCTGTCTGAAGATAGCATCTTCAACTTAGACACCAAAGTTTTCCATAAAATATGAGCTCATGACCACATGCTGAATGAATGCCTCAGAGAATCAGCAGAGAAAGAACAGTATCTCTAGACTTTTGAGGATTTTCAGAAATTGGAAATTTCACTGAGCATGGTGTAATCCCAACACTTAAAAGGCTGAGGCAGGAGAATCACCGTGAGTTCAAAGTCAGCTTGGGCTACAGAGTGAGTTCAAGGCCAGGCTAAACTATATAGTGAGACTGTCTCAAAGAAAAAAAAATGGGAATTATCAAACTGACTATAAAAATAGCTGTGAATACAATACACAAAAGTAAAATGTAGAATTACAACAATGGGCAGAAATTTACAAAAATATCTTAAAGGAATAAAAAAATGCTACAGGCCAGTCTGGGCTACACAATGAGACACTCTCAAAAAAACTAAAAAAAAAAAAATCTGGGCTTCTCTGTATCAGGTGTGATAGTGGACACTTGTAACCCCAGCACTTGCAAGGCTGCAGCTAGAGGGCTAGTGCTAGTTTAAAGCCAGCCTGAGCTACATAGTGACTCGAGGCCAACTGCAACTACACTGTGAGATCCTGTCTCAAAACAAAAAACGACGTAACTATCAAAATAAAAACAGAGGATAAGTAAACAGTATGGTGTATCCAAAGAAATATTTAGCGAAATGACATAAAATCTATGAAATCACCCAGAATGTAGCACCCAGAGATAAGAAGATAGGACATACTAAGGCAAGCGTAGGAGGTAGGATTAAGAGATAGAATAAGAAAGACTAACATATGCTACACAGGACCTAAGAAATATGGAACAGAGAGAATGGAAAAACCCTATCATCTATAAAACCATAGTGAGTATTTTCTGCATGGGGTTGGGATACAAATTCACAGGTCAAGGAAAGACTACGACTACCAAGCAGGACAAGCAGAGGGATTCACATCTAGATGCAAAGGGCTACAACTGTGCTATGCAAAATGGAGGCATTTAATGCGACAGAAAGGCAGAGACGGCGACTAAGGGTCAGCAGTGAGACAGAGAGCAGGCTTTGGTGCCAGCAAGAAGCCAGAAGATAAAACAAATTTTCCTTTAAGTGAAAGTCATGAAAATTTCCCCTTGAAGTATTGAGAAAACTCTCAAACTGTCGGACTCATACCTAAGAAAACTGTTCTTCAAGGGTAAGGGACCCATTTTCAGATTTAAAAAGAAGAGTGGGGAACCAGTCATGGTGGTGCACACATGTAATCCTAGCTGTCTAGGAGGCTGAGGAGGATCAGAACTTTAAGCTCAGGCTGGCCAATTTAGCAATTGAGTGAGATCCTGTCTCAAAAGAGACGGAGGCACAGGGTGGGGGAGGAAAAGGTGGTGAAAAGGAATTAAGATGTGTTGTGCACATCCACTCCCCTCAAGGGATGGAAACATTGTGTGCTGCAAATGTGGACTCATACAATTTCTTTTTAAACTAAAAATGTTTTTTGAAGAGCTGGGGACATAGCTCAGTGTGAAGGACCTGGATTCAATTTCCAGTACTGAAAAAAAAAGAAAGAAAAGGAGC
>PVLD010031656.1:0-15496 GCA_004027595.1 Dinomys branickii | reverse complement strand
ATTACACTGAGGGTGAAAGGGGAATTCAGCCCACAGGAGGGAAGAGAGCAAGTCAGCGCCGCAAGAGAGCCGCAGCCCTCTTCCTCTCTGCCTCTGTCAAACTCATACACACGTCCCCGTGCCTGTAACACTCACTTATTCAATCACCCAGCCCTCAGGAGACCTGCCCTGAGCACCTCCTCCCCGCACCTGGCCAGGTTTGGGAGACACAGGAGTGAGGAAGGTAGAGGTCACCTCCACCCTTTCACAAACTTGCATTTTAAAGAGGTCACCCAAGAGCACATGGCCGTACTCTTAACCACTCCTGGGGGCACCGACCCAGAGGCCCAAATGCAGCCCAGGAGTCTCTGCTTGGAACATGCATGCTGGGCATTTTGATGTGAAACACACTGTCTTCTAGGAGGACTGGAAATGTGGAGCATTAGAGTGAAGAGAGCCTTTAAAATATCTTTCTAAAGGTTAAATGAAGAGGATCAAAGACCCTAGTCACTCTCCCTTGCCTTCCTGAGTCTCCCCTCAGCAGGCAGGCAACCTCACTGCCATGGTCCTGCTCCAGCCACTCACCCCCTTTTGCCTCTTCCTGCCACCACTGGGGAAACTGAGTGTGTGCTTTCAACTGAGCAATGCTGGGTTCTGGATAACTCTGTGTGCTCTTGGAAGAGCTGCACGATCCCTCAGCCTCTGTACCTCGATCCTATATTTAGCCACAAAATCCATATTTCTGCTGATCTCCAGCCATGTATTCCAAATCACACTGGGCCCTTGAACTTCACTGTGACAACCTATATATGGGCTTGTAGACTGGTAAGGAAGACAAACAGGAAGGAGTTATTACAACAGGGCCTGATGTGTGGCCCAAAAGAGGAAGTTCAAGTGACTTCAGGAGCACAGAATGGGGTCCTGTGCTCATCTAGGTGGATAAGAGAAAACATCCTGGAAATACCTCCAGAAGGTGTCAGGCAGATCTGGGCAGTGGGAGAGGGCAGGGAAGGGAGCAGGGTGCCCTGAGAGGGGAAGACAACAGGTGTCTGAAGAGGCACTAAGGGGAAGAAGGGAACAATACACCTTCCCAGATCTAAGATGAGGCTCTCCAGTACATGGAGAGCGGAGAGCTAGGCAACACGGGCTTGAGACAAGCACCCACTGAGTGTTTGGCAGCTGGTAAGTGAAGGTAAGGCGCTTGACACTTTCTAAAACTTTGCATATCTCATATAATTTCCTTGTCTTAGTTACTTTTCTCATTGTTGAGACAAAGTACCTGACACACAAAATTAAAGGAAAGAAAGATTTACTTGAGCTCACAGTCGGTGGAGGTTTCAGTCCATGGTTGGCAGGCTCCAAGGCAGAGTCGTGTGGCAGAGGGGCCTGGCAGAGGCGAGCTCCACAGGAAGCAGGCAGGAAGCAGAAGCCCTGCCTTTCATTTTCCCTTTGGTTCCATCTAGGCTCCAAGCCTACTGGTTGGTACCGCTCACACTGAGAGCTATGCTAAACCTGCAGTTATCACACGCCCTTAATCCCAGACCACATGCCCTAATCCAGCATCACACACTCATGATCCAGCCACCTCCCAAAAGCTCCCCTTATGAGCCCATGAGGCTTTGATAGGACATCTAGATACCTGCCATAATATTACTCTTACCAAGTGTCTAACTGAATGAGTTTTCCATTATGGTTACCAACCTGTACAACATCACAAATCAGTTTCTGGACATTTCATTATTCCATCTTGCTCTTTCAAGCATGTCTACTTTGAATCCCCACCTCCTACCAACTCCAGGCAACTGCAAATCCTCCTTCTATGTCCCCATTTTTACCTTTTCCAGATAATTGATACCAAGGAATCACGAAGTATGTGGCCTCTGAGCTCTGGTGTTTTTCACTGAAGGAGTTTGAATTTTAATCTAAAAACAGTGAGAATCCCCTGGTGAGTTCAAGAAGAAACAGGTGTCAGGAGGATCACTGGAACTGCCTTGACTCAGACAGGGCAAACTTGAGGGCCAGGAGAACAATTTACAGGCTTCCGGTTTGAGTGTCCTTGGCTGAAGGAGATGGGCAGAGTGGTGATGTAGGGATAGAAAAATGTCTCGGCGCTCAGCTCCCACCACAGCTCTGACCCCAGAGCACTACTCACAGGCTGAATCACATTCTTCCCCCCAGAAACTGGCCTCTACCACTTTCGGAAATAAATTGCTGCAGGTTTCAGATTCCCTCTGTGGCCATTTGTGAATCCCAAATGGACCAACGAAGCCAGACCCCTCTACTGGGTCAGTACCTGTTGTTAAGTCCCAAGACCAAATCTGTTCTGAGGACAGCTAAGCCGCCTGGCAACTCCTCTTACACAGTATTCCACAGGGATGGTCAATTTCCCTCCTTGCTGTGGGCTTTAAGAAAAAGGGACAAAGCGCCAAGATAAGCAAGTAACAGACATTGAACTTCTTTTATAGTAACAACAATATCTGAATGATAATCTCAGATAATCAGCCAAACATCTGTTCTTTCTGTGTTTTCCTACGGCTTTGTTCAATAAGTAAATGATGCTCAGAATGAAAACTCCAAGACCCACAAGATCTTTAGCTGTCAAAGGTGATTGAGAAACATATGCTTATTTTTAATGGCATATCAACACAAAACTTTGGACATCCCCCTCAAAAGAGTATTGCACTCAGGTGTTTTTTTTAAATCAAACAGTTAAAATATTCTATTCCTCGAGTATTCCTACTGAGGTTTCCCTGATAGATAGGCTATTCAGGAGTCCTGGGGTGTACCAGAAGTTGAAGATTTTGTAGGATGGCGAGATGAAGTGTTTATTGTAAATATCAATGACAATCATTGGCTATTTTTACCAAGAACACAGCAGCACTACCAGAATCTCATTTTGATGGGGCCATCTGACAGGCCAGCAAATATCTCTGGAGACAAGCTTGCTTGCATTTCCAGGGGCCACAGAGGCTGCTGCCCTCCCCCTAGGAGAGCACTGAAGGCCTGGCTTCATTAGCTTGGGCTACTCTGACAAAATGCCCCAGGGCAGCTTAAACAGCACTGATTTTCTTACAGTGTGGAGACCAGAAGTCAAAGGGCTGGTAGGGGGCGTCGCTGGTGAGACCTCTTGCTGGTTTGAAGACAGCCCGTGTCTCACCGTGTCCCTTTCCTCGTGTGCTGGGAGCGTGTATGTCCTGGTGTCTCCTTCTCATCCTATATGACCAGCAACTTCAGGCCCTACCCTTGTGACTTCATTTAAATTTAATTACCTCTTTAAAAGCCCTGTTTCCACATACAATCACACTGGGAGTTAGGACTTCAGCATATAATTTTGGAGGAAGAGGATACAAGTATTTAGTCTATAACAGTGCCCACTGCCAACTGAGGAATCCCCACCTTTGGTGTCACTGAAATAGAACCACCCTGGGACACTGCTAAATATCCTACAAGACACAGGATGGCTCCTACCACAAAGAACCATTTAGTTTCAGTTCTTACATGAAGATCTTCCCATTGAAGACCTAGGCTGGTAAGTACAGACTGCCTACAGCCTCAAATGCCACTAACAAGTTCCACTGGGAATATGATAAGGTCATCAAAAACTATCCAAGACATAGAGCTGGCTTGTGGGCACTGAGAAATTTCAGCCCTGGGTGTTAGGTAAGAGATTTAGGGCAGGTGGAGTAGCATGAGAGGCAGGTGACTAGGGCCAAAGAGAAGTGAGGTAAACTCTCAGGCAGTCAGTTGTTCTTTCTCCTCACGACCAGCCCTCATGCCCTCTCCCTGGGTCAAGCCTCTGCCTCCCACCTCCCACCTCACTCCTCGTTATGGGCAAGCAGGATTTTTCTTCAAACTTTAGCCAGATATCATTTTTATCTGCATAATTTTAATTTCATCATTCCTTTTTCAAAGAATACTACTTATTTTCATCTCTACAAGATTATAAAATTAAAATATGTCCATGCCAAAAAAATTTAGAAAATCCTAATGTTATGTTTAGGGTCTTAAATATACTTCAAATGTCCATATGTTGAAGCCTGGGTCACTAGTCCATAGTGTTATGGGGAGGTGGTGAAACCTTAGGAGTAGGGCCAAGTGGGAGGAAATTAGGTCTTTGGGGGTGTGGCTTTGAAGAGCACATTGGACCTCCGTCTCTTCCTGTCTCTTTCTTTGCTTCCAAAAGACCTCCACTGCCACAGGCTTCTTCCATGATGCACTTCCTCACTAGACCCAAAAGCAACCATGCCAGTGACCGTGGACTAAAACCTCTGAAACTGAACCAAATTACCTTTCCTGCTTTACATTTACTAGTTTTGAGTACTTTGCCAGAGTGACAAAAGGCTAACTAAAGCACTTCGATGTTTAAAAACAATCTCATCCCTCATATCTCTACCCCTCAGAGACGACTGCCGCTAAGACATCATTGTTTTTCCCTGCAGCCTTTATACATAAAATCTAATATGTGACCAAGCATAGAGAGGTGTGCTAATGCTCAGTGAGGTTAGTGTTCCTGGATGAAAACTCAGATAGTTTTAAGAATTTTCTGGCCACTTACAGTTAATTGCAAAGCTATGGGGTCATTTCAAGTTGCAGAACACAGTCAAAATTCAGAGATTAGAAATCCAGGTAACAGAATAATCTGTACATTGTTCTTCATTCAAAGGTAAGAACCCTTCTCTTTCATTAAAAATCTGGGGCCTGCTGTAGGAAGGAGAAGGTCAGGCCCAGTTTTTCTTCCTCTTCCTGCATCACCTCCACAATGTGCTATTGTTTCTGACTCTTTGGGGATGCAGAAAGGAGGCCAGGGGGAAATGTTCTGTAGGGAAGTTCTCACCTGAGTACCCTGGTGCTAAGACAGCTTTGTGCCCTCTTGACCTAATGACTGTCTATCACTCATTCTCTCATCAGGGGCTACTATAGATTTTTCGGAGACCTCTATCTCTGGAAATCTCCTGCCTACAGATTAGCCCCAGGAAGTGCATCTTCTTTGGGGGCCTCAGGCCTGCTCCTTTTTTAGTCCTGAGAGAGCCATCAGTTCACCTGCAGTCTTTCTCCACACGCCTCATTACCTCTCTAGGCAGTTTTGCTGGACAGCATCTCAGTAACCTCTCTCGCACAGGTGGCCCGCAGCATGTTCCTAGGAAACATTAAGAATAGCTGGAACCCAAACTCTAGGTGTAAACTGAGCCCAGTGCAGTAGCAACTGGCTCTTCAGGACACACTCATCTTTCCTGCCTTAAAAATTTCTAGATTGTCTGGACTGATTTCCAAAGTGGTTGCACCAGTCTATATTGTCACCAACAGTGGAGTAGGGTTCCTTTACCCCCACAAACCCTCCAGCACTTCTTGATGGTAGCCATTCTTACTGGGGATAAAATCTCAGCGTTGCTTTAATTTGCATCTCTCGAATGACCAATGATGTTGAACAATTTTTCATATATTTATTTGCCATTTGTATTTTTTCATCTAAGAAGTGTGTATTCATCTCAGATGCCCATTTTTGGATTGGGTCTTTGAATTTTGGGGGTCTGAGTTTTTTTCAATTCTTTATGTTTTAGATATAAATCCTTTGTCTGAGGGACAGTTAGCTAAAACGTTTTCCCACTCTGCTGGTTTTAAGTAACTATGCTAGTGCTTGGGTAGAACGGTGAGGGAGAGAATGGCAGGATTCTGTGTCCTGGGAACTTCCTCCTCACAGAGTAGACAGGTCTGTTACTTCCTGCACACACCACTATGTCCCCTGGGAGGCCTGGTCAGAAAACCATCCACAGGCAGAAGGTGACCCTCAGGAAGGAAGTCACACAAGCTCTCTGGGCTCCCCCTCTTCCGTGCAGCTTGTGTGTTATGGATTAGATCTCAAATGTCCCTGAAGAGACTCTTGTGTTTGGAAGACAACTGGATTGTGGCTTAGGTTTCTCTCTGTACTTGTCAGTGGATCTAGCTGAGTTCAGTAGCTGAATGTGCTGGTGGGTGGTGAGGCCTTGTTGAAGGCAGGTGACTGGGATGAGGCCTGGAAGGGTGTCTTCTTGTCCCCGGGCTCATCACCTGCCCCTCTGATTCTTGGCATCATGGGTTGAACACTTCCCTCTGCCAGGCCCTTCCACCATGTCGTTTCTGCCTTAGACCTGACCAACTGTGCACTGAGCACGGTGAAGCCCTCCTCCTTGAAGTTGCAGGCGTCAAGCATTTTGTCCTAGGGGTGGGCAAGAGGCTAAGACACCTTGTCCCACCTACTGCGCAGGATCAGTGTGTGGATTCAGCCAAGATGATGTGCTGGGAAGTGATTTCTGAAGCATAAATCTCTACAGAGTTGAGAATGACCGTGGATCCTCACAAGCGTCCCTCCTGCTGAGGCAGATTTTGATCCCTTTGCCCTTGCAGGGAATCATGTGATATTTTTTTCCTCCACATCCCACACAAGCTGACAGAATTAAGCTATCCCCTTTCCCTGTGCCTATTTCTTAGACTAATGTGATTAGAGAGAAGGAAAAAGGGAAAGGGAAGGGAAGGGAAGGGAAGGGAAGGGAAGGGAAGGGAGGGGAGGGGAGGGGAGGGGAGGAGAAAATAAGAATGGAACAATGGGAAGAAAGACATCGAGTATTTTGGCCCTTAGTGGGGGGTGGGGTTGTCACCATGGGTGGGACATGACTCCTGTTAGGGGAAGAGCCCACAGTGTGTCCCTAATGAGACCTCTGTAACGTGCAGCACGGTTCCCCAGAGTGGAGAATTATTCTACTCAACTTCCAAAATGTCATGTAGGTGGGAAATCCGTGCTTATAAATCAGAAACAGAATCAAACTGCTTTCCATAAACTAGAAAGTGTTTTTTGATATCAGTTTACTGAACTTTGCAACTAAAGTGCAAATCCAGGTGGGAATGTGTTTTGAAGTATAGCTCACCACTCTGGAAAATCCTATCACTTTGATGCTGTGGATGGTACAAAGTCATCAGCCCAGCCACAGTGTAGCTCATACGGGTGCAGTGGCTCTCCCTCCCTTCTTTCCCACGCAGCTAGCCTTTATTTTAAATGTCCAAAAGGTACATGATTTTCATTTGAATATTTTCTTGCTGCTCTTAAGCCTAGAAATATCCACCATAATAAAGATGAGTATCAGAATACCCCTTATATTTTAATGTAGCTATGCCTAAGTGTTTAGATATTGAAATACAAGCTATTTAAGTTACTTTCCTTTTATTTCTCCTACAGTTAAGGCATTATATTTACTTCTTAAAATGGTATGTGTAGGTCAGTTATCAACTATGAACATCACTTTAAATAGCACAGACAGTATTTTAAAATATTTGCTATGAATAGCACTGTTTGGGATGGCAGCAGCAGAGCTAGTGTGTTAGTTCCTTCAGCTAGACAAGGTGAGTTGGCCCCAGCAGAAGCCCGACTGCCTGTGACCACGGCAGGTTGAGAACTGCCCCTGAATTATGCACTCCACACCTCCCTGGTCTTGTGGTTTCCTTGTAAGGTCTGTCTTTCTGAGCAATGGCTAATTCTATCTGCCCTGGATTTAGCCCAGCCTGTGCACCTAAGGCAAGAACTAGGGAGAAGGCCTAGCAGTTGCTGATAAAAATTTATATTCTGTATCCAAAACCCCATGTCAGTCCATGATCCTCCTAGGCTGTGACTAGGCCACATGAGGCCCCAGTGCTAAAGAGTGAACTGTTGTCTTTTGCTTGTTCTTCCTGGGGGTGACCTGGGCCAGTTGCCTAGGCTAAATCTGGACCCTTCGTTTGCCATCTGCATCCCTCTGGTGATCTGCCCTTCACCCCTGGAGCCTGTTTGCGAGAAGATGCTGTATTTATAGACAGTCCTTCTCAGAAAGATGGGAAAAGAGATTAGCTCATTGTGGCAGGATTGGAGCGGAGAGCAGAAGTGAGAGGGCTATGTGCTCCTCTCCCTGTAAGGCAGAGGAATGAGCTGCACGTGGAGACATGAGCCCTGGGGCCTCCGTCTGCAGTGTGACCTCCACTGGGTCACATAAGCCTGTCTCCGCCCTGGCTGGTGCTGAGCTCAGGCCATGCAGCCTCAGTGTAGAGCTTCAAAACTCTGAACTTCATCTATGTTTCTGTATTTTTCATTTTTGAGGCAACCAGGATGTGAGCGGATATACCTGCCTCTGAAGCTCTTTTCAGGACCTCAAATTAAGTTCCTTTTCAAAATTGTGATAAAAATATACGTAACATTTACTTTATTTTTAAATAAGAGATAGGAGTCTTGCTCTGTTGTCCAGGCTTACCCTGAATGCCTGGGTTTAAGCTCCTCTCCTGCCTCAGACTCCTGAGTAGCAGGGACTATCAGTGAGCACTACCTCACCAGGCTAAAAATGTGCATCTTAAACATTTTTTAGCAGTGACCCTTGGGAGATGAGGTTTAGAGGGAGGAATTCAGGTCACTGGGCAGGAGGAGGTCTTGGCGAGGATCCTTACAGAGAGCAGACCAGGCCCCACTGTGCTCTTCCTCTCCACGCTGCTCAGGGTGTGGCTGCCACTCCCCTTCAGGCTCCCACAGTGACACCGCCGTCCACTCACACCTCACAGAGGCCAAACCAGTGGATGGGTTGCTCCTCTAACCAGTCTCAAGCTCTGAACTCTGAAACTGTGAGCTAAACAGACAAGCCTCTTCTCTGCAAAGTTAAGCTGCCGTGGGTATTTCGTTGTAGTAACGAAGCTGACTAATGCAACTGCTTAGTAGCATTGAGTACACACACGATGTTGTGGAACCATCATTACTATGGCTCTCCACAACACTTTTTATCATTTGGGAGTAATCTATATTCAATACATAAAAGCTCCCAGCCAGGCGTGGTAGTGCATGCCTATAATCTCAGCACTGGGGACGCTGAGGCAGGAAGATCACAAGTTCAAAGCCAATCTTCGCTACATGGTGAGACCCTGTCTCAAACAAACTAATTCCCTGCTCCCTCTCCTGTGCCACCCCTGGTAAGAACCTTTCTATTCTGTCTGTGAGTTTGCCTGGCCTAGGCACCTCATATAGATGGACTCATATATTTGTCTTGTGGGTCTGGCTTAGACCCCTTGACATTATGTCCTTGAGTTTCAGCCATGCTGTAGCAGCAGATCAAACTCTGCAGTCGTCTCTCTGTCTCTCCAATCGAGCCCTCCCAACTGGGACGAGTAGTGCCCTGTCCTCCACACAACAGTGGGGGAGAGGTACACAGACTTCACTGCATGCCAAACTTGAAATTCACAGTTTATTTTCAGGGTCCTTGGTCTCCTTTGCTCTGCATCTTTGCTTGCTCCTAACAAGGGGCTGCCAGATGTAGCAAATAAAGACCAAGGCTCCCTGTGCACATTTCAGAAAAACAATGGGTAAGGTTTTAGCATAAGTACGTGCCTACGCTAAAAAAATCATTCACCCTGTCTGGAATTTAAACATAACTGGTTGTCTTAGATTTCACCTATCCAACACTCCTGCATACCCTTTGGAAATGCTCTCCTTCCACTCTTCATTCCCCACATGATCTGTTTATGGTTATCGGCCTGAGCAAAATGAATTTAACCTGAGGTCCTGACACCGATCCTGTCTCCAGCTGGTAGAAAATCAGCAGATCTCCCCACTATTCCCCTGTAGAGAAGGCGGTGACACCCCCTGCACTGGGCCACTGGGGAGCTACAGGTGCAACACAGGTGATAGACCTGGAGCGTCTGTGCTCCCACTGGAGGGGGAGAGACTCACTTTCCCTCCCTTGGCCTGTATTTATGAACATTATCTGCTTAAGTGGCTGATGAGAGAACAGATGGAAAAGGGCACATGGCTCTTAAGTCCCAGCTGCTGGATACACAGGGCTCAGGGGTGCTGGCCAGGAGAGCCAGGGCCAGGGGCTCCAAGGACAGTCCCCCACAACTGAAAATCCCTGCCCTGCTCTGCACCAAGAATAGGGAGCTGGAAGGAATCCTCTGGGGTCAGCAGAGCTCAGAAGTCCCCAGGTTTTTTCCTCTGCTGTACCGATTTCTTCTGTGTGTGTGCGTATGTGCGCGCGTGCACGCGCACACACGCGCGCGCACACACACACACACACACACAGCCTATTTGGGTCTCTGGCAGAGGGAGGCACAGTAGAAGTCTTGCCTTATTACCCTGATGCCACAGTGCTCCCTGGAAGCATATAAGGATGGAGCTCTTGGCATCTCTGCTGTGTTCTGCACTATGGGAGGGGCAGGGGCTCCTGAGGGCACTCAACTCGGGGCTGGCCACCCCACCTCATGGTGTCCTATCCTGGAGCTACTGCGCCTTGGAGACTGAAAATGGCTGGCGGGAACAGCAGGTTCCTCAGTGGAGACTGCACCTTTTGTGTCTCCCAAGCAAAGGGACCACAGCAGTATTCAGTGTTTCGGGGACTCCTCACAGGGAGACCTTTTGAGGGACAACCTGACTCTGCCTCTGCCTGCTGGCCTGGTACCTGGGCACCTTGTCCAAGCTACAGGATGAGACTTATCACCACCCTCACCCCACCTCCACCCCCGAACTGCCTGAGGTCAAGGCCCACTGGAGGGTGGAGAAAAGTTTTACCTTTGGGAGCAAAATTAAAAGGAATGCCAGAGCTGAGCATAGTGATGCACACCTACAATCCCAGCACTTGGGAAGCAGAGGCAAGAGGATCACTGAGAGTTTGAGGCCAGATTGGGCTACATAGTGAGTTCAAGTCAATCCTGAACTGCATAAAGAAACTATCTCAAAAAGAGGGGGAGAGGTTGCTAGAAACCCTGATAATTCATAAAAATGATATTTTAATGCAATGTTTTAAAATCTAAATTAATATACAGAAGTTCATAATTAAAAGCTCTCAGAATTTTAAACAAAGAAATCAATCCTAGTTCTTTCTTTTGCTTTAGCCAGAGTATGGCCATGCCCGATCCTTTCCCCGATCCTGGGGTCCTCAGTCAGCTCCCAGTTCTGCCTGCTCCCTCCACCCTCTTCCTCTGGGTGGGCTCACTGTGAGAGAGCTCTGACAGTGAGCCTACCTCCCTCCCCACAGTGGTGGGGGCTTCTCGGGCACCTCCCTCCTTTGAGATCTAGTGACCCTTTGATACCAAGCACTGGAGTCTCCTTCTAGAGTCAGTTTCTAGGTTCTTTCCACCCTGAGCAAAGAATTGGTCAAGACAAATAGAAAAGGTAGGAGGATTCACATTTATTAAAGGTAGGAAAAGAAATGTGCCCTGCAGAGAGAGTTTGGATCAAGTAAAAGTAGGAAAACAGTACCCTCTGCAAGATCAGAGCAGATCACTGTGAAACAGCACAGTGGCCCCCAAGCTTCATGGTGACTATTCTTTATACCTCCTACACCCTAGGCTGACATCAGGTTGAGGCTGTCCTACCAAAACTATGTAGCATTCTCACAAGAAGAACTGAAGCTACCACTCTCTAACTAGGTCCACATGCAAAGCTTTGGAGACAGTTCTGTACATGTGTTCTGGGATTTTGTAATTAATAGGTCAAGCCTACTTGCCCGGCCAATCTGCCATACCCTAATCTCCTGCCCAAAATGCACCCCCTTGCTTTGAACACACTTACACTTATGCCATCATTTTTGACACTTTCTGAAGCAGTTCTACAAGTGTTCTTTTTGACCCTATGAGATCTGATCAAAAATATGCTGTGTGCTTCACTGAGTGCCATTCAGTGGAAAGCAGGCTTGCAAAAGCATGATGGTGTGTCCTCATCCACCTTATGCACTAGACTTGGCAACTTCTGGCTCTGCCCTGTCTTAGCCCCTTTCTTGTTGCTGGGACAAAATATGTGACATTCACAACTTACAGAGGGAGAAGGTGTTTTTTTTTGTTTGTTTTTTGTTTTTTGTTTTTAGCTCATAGTTTGTAGGGGGTTCTGTCCATAGTTGGCTTACTCTAAGGCAGTGTGGCATTGCAGGGTCTATGGCAGGGCAAGTAGAAAGCAACAGCAGTGAACAGCAGCCTGCCTTCCCTGCCACTCACACACAGTGTAGGGATTCCATTATCCATGCCTAGAACTATGCTAACCACATTTAGTTACCACATACTCTTAATCCCAGTGTCACACACCCTAATCCAGTATCACACATTCATGATGCAACCACCTCCCCAAAGCTCCATCTATGAGCACGTGGGGCTTTGAGGGAACTTCTTGATACAAACCATAACATCACCATCCCCCATGAAAGGTAAAAGTTTTGCCACAACAACTCACAAACTGAAGACACTCACAAAAGAGGACTTTCAGAACTGCTTCAGAAAGTAGAAAAAGCAGACTCAGAAGGCCTGTGAATTGCTCTCACTGGGGTTCGTGTGTGGGCCCTGCCTGTGCATGCCCAGCACTGAGTGAGGTATGGGGGTGGGCACTCCATGAGCTGCTGGCACCACAGTTTGGGTCTGGGCTTCAGTTGCATCTGGACCCCCTGGAGGTCACACACACAGGCAATCTGTGATCACTGTTGATACGGCCAACGACTGACTCCTGTGCGCAGCCTGAACTTAGTGGAGAAGCAGAATCAGGCAGGCTGCAACCCGCTGACAGCATGGTTCCCAGCTGAATGCTGCCAAGAGAACAAGGTATTTCCCATCTCCTTCCTGGGGGCAGAGCAGGTGACACACGACTCTGCTGCCATTACAGTCTGAGTCTCTGCTCTCCATGCACCTGGTGCAGACAGGAGATCCTTACTCAGAAGGCCTGCAAACTGCTCTCACCAAGGTTTGTGGGTAGGCCCTGCCTCTGCATGCCCAGTACTGAGTGAGGTACGGGAGTAGGCACTCCATGAGCCATGGGGACTCCACAGTTCAGATCTGGGCTTCATTTGTGCCCAGACCCCCTGGAGGTCATACACACAGGCAGTCTTTGACTGCTCCACCAGGCCATAGAAGAGATCAGATCAGACATAATCTCTCAGGCAAAAAATGAAATGACCATAGTAATGAAAGAAATGCTCCACACATCTAGAGAAAAAACAGATAAAAAAAAAAAATAGATGAACATGGGCAACAGATAGAAATGTTCCAGAAGCAATATAGGAATGAATCAGAACACACAAAATAGACTCAAAGAGATTTCCATAAAATCAAAACTTCCACTGAAAGCTTGCAAAACCACTTGAATGAAGCCGAAGGCAAAATTTCAGATCTTGAAGACAGCATGGCAGCTAGTGATTGTGAAAGGAAAGATCTCTTAAAATTAACAAGGATTCAGGAAAAATCAATTCAACAGCTGAAAGATGAGGCAAAGTGAAATAATGTCAGACTAATAGGCAATGAAACAGCAGGAGGTACAAATGACATAAAAAGAATGTTTGCAGAAATAATAGCAGAAAATTTCCCAAGCATGGAAACAGAACCTGAGATACAAGTAAATGAGGCATATAGAACTCCTACTAGTCATAACCATAATAAAACTACACCCAGACATGGAATAATCAAGATCCCAGATCTCCACCAAAAGAACAGAATATTAAAAGCTGCTAAAGAAAAGAAACAGATAACCTATAAAGGAAAGCCCACCAGAATCGTGGCAGACTTCTCAACACAAATCATCAAATCAAGAAAGCTTGGAGTGAAGTATTACAGGTCCTAAGATAAAATAGCTTCCAACCAAAATTGATGTATCCTGCCAAACTATCCTTCAAGTTTAATGGAGAAATAAAATATTTCCATGACAAAGAGCAACTGAAGAACTTCATGAGTGCCAAACCATCCTTACAAAAAGTACTAAAAGACATTCTAGACAGAGAAGGAAATGAACGCAATTTCAAGAACAACAATAGAAAGGAACCCTCAAGAAGAGCAAGCAAGTAAATAGGTAGGAAAAGTAAGAAACCAACAGAAAGTAAATAACATGACAAGGATAAGCCAACACATACCAGTTATAACCATAAATGTAAATGGCTTCAATTCACCAGTCAAAAGAAACAGACTAGTGGAGTGGATTAAGAAACAAAGTCCAACAATATGCTGTATACAGGAAACACATTTTACTCAAAAGGAAATCCACAGACTGAAAGTCAAAGGGTAGAAAACAATCCACCATGGAGCAGGAACACAGAAAAAAGTAGGAGTAACTATTATGTTTGCGGACAATGTAAACTTCAAACCGAGAACAATCAAAAGAGATAAAGAAGGTCACTACATATTTGTTAGGGGAAAACAGCAAGAGGATGAGATAAAAATCCTAAACATATATGCACCAAGCACTGGAGCACCAAACTACATAAGACAAATCTTAACAAACATGAAGACGCATATAATTAATAACACTATTGTAACAGGGGACCTCAACACCCCTTTGACACAAAGAGATAGGTCAAATGGACAAAAAATCAGCAAAGAAATAACAGATCTGAACCAAAGCTGCAAAGAAATGAACTTAGTAGATGTATACAGAATGTTTCACCCCATAACATCAGAATACACATTTTTCTCAGCTGCACATGGGACTTTCTCTAAAATAGACCACATTCTAGCCCATAGAGCATATCTACCTAAATGCAAAAGAAATGAAATTATCCCATGCATATTATCTGACCACAGTGCAATGAAAGTAAAATTAATGACAAAAGGAACTCCAAACACTCCATAAATGCTTGGAAATTAAACAAAAACCTCCTGAACAACCAATGGGTCACAGAAGAAATTAAAGAAGAAATTTAAAAATACCTACAAAGAAATGAAAATGTAGATACAATCTAGCAAAATCTGTGGGATGCAATGAAAGCGGTCCTCAGAGGGAAATTTATAGTGGTGAACTCACACATAAGGAAAGCAGACAGAGAACAAATAAAGAGCCTAATGCTGCACCTCAAACTTTTAGAAAAAGAAGAACAAGTCAAGCCCAAAGCCCAAAGAAGGGAGGAGATTATAGAGATCAGGGCAGAAATGAATGCAATTGAAATGAAGAAAACCCTACAAAAAATACATAAATAAAAGAGTTGATTCTTTGAAAGAATAAAGAAAACTGATAAATCCCTAGCCAACCTTATCAAAAAAAGAAAGGAAAGAACTCAAATTCATGCAATAAGTAATGAAAAAGATGAAATTACTACAGATTCTACAGAAATTCAGAAGATCATTAATTCCTACTTTGAAAATCTTTACTCCCATTGGACAGAAAACTCAGAAGAAATGGACAGATTCCTAGATAGATACAAACTACCAAGATAGGATCAAGAAGATATAAAAATCTTAAACAACCCAATATCAATTAATGAGATTGAAAATGTGATTAAGGATAGGTTCCGGGGAAGATGGCGACCAGGTGAGCAGCAAGGGAGCGAACCTCCTTAATAAACGCCACCAGCTCGAGACAGACTTGGCGAGCGTGAATGGCGGGACCTCGGCTGGGAAGTTTAGACTGGGCGTATTTCTCTGAGATGCCGGGGGAGATGTGGTAGGGCGGACCAGCCTGCCGGGGCGAGACGTGGGAAAGCCCCAGTCGCTGGGAGCCAGGGACGATCCGCGCGGGAAGGAAGCTTGGCTCGGTCCAGGCGCCGTGGGAGCGCAGCCGGCTCGGTCCCTCCCGCCTCCC
>PVLD010031655.1:0-15497 GCA_004027595.1 Dinomys branickii | reverse complement strand
TGAGGTTGAGCTTGGGTAAACAGGCAACTTGTTTTGAATACTGATGATGAGTTTTTATTTCACAGAAGGTCTGTTAACTGACCAGTTTTGAGAGAAGTAAAAGCATTAACAGGACTAGCCCTGTTGACACTAGGATTTCCATTAGGACTGGACCTAGAACTGCTTGGCATGTCTTTCAGTGGCCTGGTCCCATTTAAGTTTGGTGATTCCTGCAAGGAAGAAAGCCACAGTCAGGTCAGCACTCCAGAACCGGGGTCTGCTCCAGCCAATGACCTTCTCACTTTAGTCTTGTGACTGACAGGTTACACAGATCATGAACACTGCCCTTTCCTTTCATCTGTTCTATCCACATGCACCTTTCACAGGCCCTAATTTTCTGGAAATTAATCCACACACAAGAGAAATAATGTCTGTCAGAACACAACCCTGTGGACACAGGTTCACATATGCTCTCCTTAGCTGGATTCCTGGGAGGCCACCACTGCACAGACAGAAGTAAGGCCAGCTTGCTGGCCTCCAAGCAAAGGACGTGGATGGAAAGGCTGCTTTAGGCACTGCATGTGTGGTATGGCTGCCTGTCACCGCCCAGTGGTGTCTCGGCATTGTACTCATGCAGCTCTGTTGTGCTGGGTTCCATTACTACCACTGAGCCTCTAGGACAATACAGGTGGCAACTGGTTCACAGATGAATAGAGTTTGGCTTGTTGGAGTTTTCTCAAATATTTGAATTAGCTGCTGCCTTTAAAAAACCAAACAACTCTTGAAAAGTCAGTTGGGCTGGGGCTATAGCTCAGCGGAGCAGAACCTGCCTGGCAAGTGCAAGGTCATGAGTTGGATTCCTGGTACTAAAAAAGAAAGAGTCCATCACAGCTGCCCCTTTCCCTAGGCACATACTTTCTGGTCTGCCTGACCCCGAAGTCACTCTGAAACAGAGCCCAACTCAAGCTGGCTCTCAGCCCAGCTCACAAGGGCATTTAACCAAAGCAGAGCCCAGTGTCTACCAGAAAAAAGCATTCAACTAGATCATCTGATAGTTCAAACCAAACTCAAACTGAAAAGCTATCAAACCTGAGAGCAGCAATGATCTAGTGTAGTTCAAGCTGCAGGTGGCCTGGGCATGGGGTCCCAGGGGGTCTGGAGGGCAGGCCCTACCCTGCAGCCCGAGTCAGGTCTCTCAGGCACAAAGGCACGTGGGTACAATCACACCCTCGTGGACAGCAGATGGGAGCACACTCCTAAGACAGCTACGTGGACATGAAGTGTCCTTGTACCAGGATCACTCTCCTGCTGTCTAACGTGAGTTGCAAACTCACTATCTGGCCCCTGAGTGGAGCCCAAGTCCACCGTGGGCACCAACCTTTAGATATGCTCACTCCAGACGTCCCTCTTGACCACCCTGAGATTCCTCTATGTTTAACATTTTGAAATGAAGGGTGTGCATAAACTTTTTTGACAAGAAGTCCAGGTACAGAGAGGGTTTGAGGATAGACCTTACAGTGAGGAGAAAATCAGACGCCCCCTCTGAAGTGTTACCTTTCTTGTGTGAGAGGGAAGCTGTGGGCCAATAAACCCGGGCGCGGCCTGCTTGTTGGTGACATCCCTCTGACTGGCGACCGGGCAGGAAGGGGACTGGCCAGAGGGCGGGTGGAATGCGTAAGTTCACTGATGTTTTCCACATCGGGGGACCTGGGGACAAAGAATGAGAGGGCTTCGGATGAAGAAGGGCATCTTAGTGGAGATGGATTTACAAACTCAGTCTTCTGAAAGACGCCGATGGCAAAGATACTGCTTCTCAGTCACTCTGCACAGAGCCATCCAATGCATTAGCTCCTTTAGGGGTGTGGGTTGGTGTCGGGGTGCTCAGCTCAGGACACAAAGGTGGCTGGTTAAAGAAACTCTGTATTCTGAGGATGCTGCTATCAGAAGCCTATTTTTTTGTTTGTATTTTTAAATTAAAAAGATATACCATTGTAGAAAACCTATAGTGTCCAGAAAAATACGGAAAGAACATGTCGCCCCTCAGAGATGGGTCTGCTTTGACTGGACAGATCATCCCCCGGCTTTGGCCCAATACCAGTGTCTAATACTCTGAACTGCTTTCCCTCTGTGTACACTCAGCACTTTCCCAAAGCGTTAAAGAAAAGGTTTATAACAGTTACTCTTAGCAGGCGATGGACAACTGAGCAAGACACTGTTGCAAAAAAGACAGAAAAGAAAAAAGTCACTCTTAACAACCGCAAAATATTGCAGCACAGCATTCTGCCATTGTTGAACATTTTAGGGTATTCTTCTCTTTTCTTAAACTTAGAAAAACTTTATTCTATAGTCTGGGGAAAATATTTTGTTCTATATAGGCTAGTTTGATTGGAATTTTTATGTTTATTCAGTTACATATAAAATCATCTATGGAGAAAACATGAAAATGGGTGCGAGGACTCGGGTACAAGTTGAAGGTCTGTAGTAAAAGCGAGTCCTTTATATAATTTTTGGGACTACCTGGAACCTATCAAAGTGTTACATTTCTTCAGTGATTCAAAATTTCATATAAAGGTCAGGTTGTCTTTTGCGTATTTCTTTAAAATACGTGCACTTTATTTTTCTTTAATTTTTTAATTATATAAGAAATATAAGCACTCTAAATATTCTTGCATTTTGTTAGTTAAGACACAACCATGTAATTGTCTCCAAAGATCTACTTTAACATGTTAGTATGTGTTTGTTCCTAAAAGTTATACACATTTCTGAGCAAAGATTTATATGATTTGTAAGAACTTTTTAAAAAAAATCATTCATTGTATTTTCAAGCCTTAGCACCATTTTCAATTGCTCAAAAATGTGAAAACATATTGAGGTTATTTGATTTTACTGATCCATTATCTGCTTTTCTCTCAGTAGATTCTGTCAGTAGTAGACTTCAAAAAAGTAGTCCGTTCCCATTGTATTCCATTTTTTCAATATCATCAACCTTTTCAAGGAAAAGGATATTGTACTTTGTACCAAATAATGTTTGAATTTCAGACTCTGGAACATAACACGGTGGGCCCCCATGCTTTGTTGGATCGTGAGACACAACATACATGAGGTGGAGAAACTCTTTTCTCAGTAGGGACAGCATTACATCTGTGTAGCATGCCTGGTCACTTGGGTTCACAGCGGCTAATGCTCCTCTGTCCCAAATCCTGTCAAATTTACCAATATTTGCTCTGGGAAGATCAAAACTGTTGTAGCAGTACAGTGACATATTCTCTGAAGAACTCTTAGATACTTTTGCACCAGGACTTTCAGTGATTGGTTCTTCTGAGTAAGAAGGATTCTACTCCATAAAAAATTCCCATATTGTGAGTTCACTGATTTCAACGCCAACTGCACTGTGTCCCAATTCTGCAAACCATTTCATCTCCACTGCTTTTCCACAAAGAGGAAGAAACACTCTCAGTCCACTCTTACCTTTAAGAAAAGTATCCAAATGCTTCTTTAATAGCTGATGATGTCCTGCTGCTCAGTGAAATCTAATTTCTTGGTTCACCCACCTGTCTTGCCATTCTTTTAGGCTCATGAATGGATTCTTCTGTGTGTCACTATCAGGGTACTCTTTAATATCAAGGGAATTTCTTGTGTCATTCATAGTTTTGTGGATACCACTGTCTCACGGGCAACTCCGATGTCTCACAAGTCGCTGGCCATCAGCCACTGTCACCTTGTGGCTGCTTCCCACCTCCCTTCCCCTTGCCTCCCTGCTTAGGGTATTCTTAACCTTAAGCTACCATACTTCAAAGGGACACCTTAGGGGCTGAGGTATGGCTGAGTGGTAGCAAATCCTCCACCAGCTGTCACCTTTCCCTTCCTCTTCATCTGTCAGCACTGAGTGCCAAAGAGCTGGAACTAACGCAAGGTCGTAATCCACACTCAGAAGTGGCCTCTGTACTCCATGCATACATCAGGGTAAACCTTAAACTCTGGCTTTTAAAACATAACTCAAGGGCTGGGGATATAGCTCAGCAGCACAGTGCCTGCCTGACGAGCACAAGGTCCTGAGTTCGATTCCCGATACCAGAAATAAATAAATAAATAAATAAAATAAAAATAACTCAAAATGGAACAGAATGTGGGTGAGATGAAAAGAAATGACATTATAGAAAATGTGGTAACTTGTTTTCATGACAATACCTGATGTAGAAGAGCACATAAGCTTGTTGGCTCAGTACCGATCTGATATTACTAGGAGATACGATAGAGTCATCCATCTGATACCACAGGCCACTGCTTGCCTGCAAAAGACAGCCAGTAAGAGGGAAAGATTAGACTATGTCAGGTTAACAAGAACAGGATAAAAAGAATAAGAAAAAGAAGCATTCACACTTTAATTATGAAACCTCCACCCTCCCCCTCAAGAATGCCAGGGCTTGCTGTCTTACACAGTCTATGTAAAAGCAATAGCAAAATGCACATGGCTTACTTTCACGTAACAGAAGTAATGGCCTGTACGGCAATTATAGCCAGTGTGAACCAGCACTGCATATAAAGCATAAATAACGGGTTCTCCGTTTGGTTCAGATATATACGGCCGAATATCAAGATACTCGGGATATTTCACATCCTAAACAGAAACGGACAAAGGAGAAGGGAATGTCATTTCTAAAGGCACAGAAGGCTCCCACGTTCAGGCGCAGGGTATTTAGGGTGTCCCAGGAAACCCACACAACGCTGCACAGTGATGTTCCAGCAGAAGCCCAGTGCATTTGATCACTTTTCAAAGGACACGAGTAACCTGGAAGACACCGCTCTGGGCATGGTGAAGGTGTTCTCGCTGTCTTTATTTTCCTTGAACAAGTGAGGGTCCACTGTGACTGTTGTGTATCAAATCCATGATACGTGACGGTCACAAAATGGCAACTCCGGACATTCACCACCAGATATTTTAAATTTAATTAATTACTTTGCTTTTTGAGACAGGGTCTTACTATGTAGTTCAGTTGGCCTTGAAATCACAATGTAGCCTAGGGTGACCGTGAACTTGCAGCAGTCCTCCTGCCTCAACCTTCCTAGTGCTAGGATTACAGGCGTATGCCACCATGCCAGGCTACTTCAAATAATTTAAGAATGTATTAGTTATTTCTCTTCTATGTCATTGCATTTTTTGACTTGTTGCTTGAAATAGGATTTCACTATGTAGGCCAGGATGGCTTTAAACTTGCTATGTAGCCCAGCATGGTCTGAGACTCCTAATCTTCCTGCATTAGGCTCCCAAGTGCACCATGACCAGCTTTGCTATTCAATTTTTGACCCCTTTCAACCTTCAGTGAGAAGAAAATAGGAAAATTCAGTGTAAGTGAAAAATCAGAAAGCAAGAAAATAAACTTTGATAAAAGAGAGGCAAGGTCTAGTGGGGAAGTCCTCTTTGGGTTTCAAATATCCATCCTCTCCCTGTATCCTCCCATTACCATGCATACCAAAGAATTGACCATGAAGCCCAAACACAGATGAATTCCTAATTTTATCACTAGACAGCCTCGCTCCCAAGAGTACAGTAAACACATATATACTCATAAGCACACAGACCAAACTCTTAATTCAATACTTTGACTTTTTTCCCTGCTATCCGGTGTAAGAAAAGTTCATAAAGTCCATCAACAAATTGTTCATTAGGTCGTTTGTAATCCTTAACAGCTACTGGTACTTAAGTCTTGGCTCCACATAAAAGGTTATTAACAACATCATCTACATACCTTAGTAATTTTTCCACCAAAATAATTTGCAAAGCGTTTCAGAGAAAGTATAAGAACATTAGATGATCTATGTATAGTAAACTTCTTTGAAGCTGGAACTGTATTTTTGCATCTTGAGGTAAACAAACAAAAGATTAAAAAGATTAATGTGTGAATTTTTTGGTGTTTTAGTCTTTCCCTTGCTATTTCTCTGAATCACCCTAATTTAAGATTCAAAAACGAGTATACTAGGTAAGGAACATCCTCCTCCTCCAAACCAACAGTAAAAATCTTTAAATTAAAAATACTGGGGGTAGGGCTGGGGATATAGCTCAGTGGAATAAGCGCTTGCCTAGCAAGCACAGGGTCCTGAGTTCGATCCCCAGTGCCGCAAAAAAAAAAAAAAAAAAAAATACTGGGGGTATCCAGGCGTGGTGGCACAAACCTATAATCTCAAGACTCCAGAGGCTGAGGCGGGAGGATCACTATGAGTTTTAGGCCAGCCTGGACTACATAATGAGTTGAACAGCAGCCTGAACTACAAAGAGAGACCCTGTCTCAAAAATCAAAACATAAACAAAACAAAAAAAGCAAACAAAACTGGGAGAAATTGCCGAGTAGCATGACAGGAAAGAAAGCACAATTCTGAAACATCGGGAGGCACAGGGCACCATGATGTGAAAAACAGATTGATGTGGGCTGGGGTGTAGCTCGGAGATGGGTCACAGGCCCAGCACGCAGAGTTCAGCCCCCAGCAGTGCAGGAAAGGAATATAATAGGCTAACGCAGTTCAAAACCACTGAAAGCTAATTGGTTTTTTAGGCTGGTGTAATTCTGTGAAAGCGAAGCCCTACCCAGATACAAAAAGGAAAAAAGATGAAAAGTGTCAGGAGAAACCCTAGTCTTGGAGATAAAAGCACCATCTTTCTCCAATATTGTCAATACTCCTTGACAAGAAAAGATTACTTAGTGTGGGTGTCTGCATCACCTGGCTATCAAGTGAAAATCTACTTAAAACATACAAAACAGGGATTCTTAAAACAGCCTCCCTTGACTGCCTGGGGAAATGTGTTACTCAATAATGTAAATTAGAAGTTTCCAGCAGGCACTGCCCCCACCATGGTACCCACAGTAAGAAAGATCCTCAGTTCTGTGGGAGGAGAAGCTGAACCCACCCTCCGCCCCAGTCTCGTCTGACAGGAAAGTCAAGGCAGATGCTATGTAACAGGTGCTGTCAGAGGCAGCATCGGGGCGGCAGCGGTAGTCCTTCCAGGGCCAGAGCTGCCCACCTTGAGAGAGTGCAGACACCGGCATGCTCTGGCCTCTGGGGGACAGACAGCCAGGGTCTCCCAGATGGCACCAGAGACTAAGGCCACCTAGCGGGCCATTCACACACACCACGCTCTTCACAACCAGGGCTCCCTGTCACCCAAGTGGAGCAGCCAAGTCAGGGACAGCAAGTCACCTCCCATCATACTTGCTACACTTGTAACAGTGTTTGCCATCGAGCTGTTCCGGCTTCACAAACTGGTCCAACACCTTGTCAACGCTCGGAGCAGCCTGGGAGGAAAAAACACAAACACGCGCCTTGTCACGGTTTGTGAGAGATGAGAGAGTAAGCGAGCAGGAGACGGAGAGACACAAATGAGAATTTTTATGAAGAAAATGTTTTCATGGCTATGGTGTGGTTGTATTCCCAGCTACTTGGAAGATGGAGGCAGGACTGGAAGTTTGGGTCCAGCCTGAGCAACTTAGAGTCAATCTCAAAAATTTTTAAAAAAATGATTTGGGAATGTGGCTGAGGGGTAGAAGGCCCTGGGTTCAATCCCCAGTGCTACACCAAAAAAAAGAAAGGAAAGGAAACAAGAAATTTTTTTCTTTAGGCTGATTGGCCTCACCCCAATTAAAAACAAGCAGATTAAAGTGAGCAAAAGTATGTACAGAGGTGGCTCACTGCGGCTTTACTCAGAATACTATAAAAGTGGAAAGCAACATGGAACCATATCCGCCTACTGGACCCCCACACACTGCCCCAACCCGAGGCCGAGGAAGGTCTCCAAGCAGCGGGAAATGAAAGCAGCAAGTGGAGGAATGGACTAAGGTGTCAACCCTTTTCAAAATTTTTCTCTTTCTTTCTTTTTTGCAATCCTGGGGGTCAAACCCAGGGCCTTCACACTGAGCTACAGTCCCAGCCCATTCCCTATTTTTACTTTGAACAGGGTCTCACTAAGTTGCCCAGTTTGGGTTGAAACTTGTGATGCCCTGTCTCAGCCTCCCAGAGTCCTGGCATTATATACACGCAGCACTGTGCCCTGCTCATAGTCTCATTTTTATAAAAAGGACCTAATCTACTCTGTGGCAGTGTATGTCAGATGACTAAGAGCAACGGTGCTGAAGGGCAGACTTTACAGATATCTGCAGTGTGTCCTTTGCATCACAAGTGTGTATTACGTCTGTAATCAGAAAAATAAAAGCTGAAGAATAACATAAACATAGTTCAGAAAATGCAAGATGCTAAACCAATTTCTAAAGAACCATCTAAGGTTTGCTGATACAGGTATCAAAACCTGGTTTTATTAAGTGAAATGTCAAAGTGTAATGAAGATTTAAAACTTAACCACAACAAAAACTATTAAAGTTATCTTTATCTCCAATGTAATATCAAGACATGACTCAAAAGTATCTGAAACGTCCTTGCAATTTAAACATTGGACTGAAATAAAAATAAAATGCAAAAGATAAGCAGAGTGTAATCAGTAGAGCAGTCTCAGGTATTGAAACTGCAGAATACAAATACTACTCCAAAGTGAAAAAACTGAAACAGTGTAACTTTTCTTCTACTAGGTTGGGAAAAAAGTTAATCTTATAGACAGTGTAGGAAAACGTCTCCTGAATTGGCCCTTCGTACACTACTGGATGGAATATAAACTGGTATGAATGATCTCTTAGAATGACAGCATGTCAGTATCAACATTTAAAATACATCTTATGACTCCAATTCTAACACCAAGAGTTTATCACATACGGTTTTACACAGACACAAGCGTGAGTACGCGGGTGCTGTGCGATAAGGCGCTGGCGATAGCAACAGAACAGAATCGAAGCATCCACCCATAGGAGGGTAAAGCGAACGGACCGACTGCAGCTGTGAGCCGTCAGCCCTCGGTGTGCTCACGCGGAAAGACTGCGACTAAGGCGAAGGGAAAAACAAAAGCATCCTACAGTTTGTCCTCAGCGTGCTCCCGAGTAAGGGCCTGCGAGAGGATGCACTGGAGCGGTACGGGGCTGCCCCTGGGGAGGGCCAGGGAGTCTCTGCTTCTCCTTCTACTATTTGCCTCCTAACCCCACGCTCATGCGCCATTTTATGGACTTCTGAACAAAAACTGACCTCGGGACCGAAGACACCCTCCAAATATCTGATAGATCAGCGTGGTGGCCTGGGTGTGCCGATCGAATCTGAAAAAGATGAAACAGCGATAGAGGAATTAGATGAAATTCCGGACACTAGGAAGAAACGACTTGTACTCACTCACTGGTACCAGTCAAGCGTGCTTCCTACATAGCGTCAACGGTGTACGGACACAAAATTGCGGACTAGATTTTAGAGGCATGTGTCTTTATAAAAGAACAAGAATTCAGAGAGGAGAGCCACAGAAAATAAAAATCAGCCTGCATGGTACCCAGGGACCCGCCCTGCCTGGAAGAACACAGTGAGGGCCTGGGGAGGAGGATGGAGGAGCTGAACGGTGAAGGGACTGTGACTGCAAGGCGAGAATGCGGCCCAAAGCACAGCCGCAGGAGGAAGACGCCCTCAGCAGCGTGTGACCCCGCGTGGGACTTGGGGAAGGTGGAGAAGGCCGAGTCTGTCATCATCCGGACCGTGAGGGCCAGGATGGGAGTGGAAGGCAAAGGGAGGTGTCGGTACCGGGTGCGGGGGCAGCAGCGGGCGGGTTAGGAATGTTACATCACTCTCACCCGTCCTTCTCTTGAGTCTGCCTTAGACTTTAGGAAGAAGCTATAGGTAACTGGTAACTGACAGAGACAGAAAGAAGACAGAAAACATTTACAAGGCTGGAGGTCAACAGAGAAAGTGTCCGGCACAATTAGAAAGGAGGGGCAGGTACTTCTGGCTCTGCCAAGGCACCCTGAAACTCGGAATTAAAGAAGAGCAAAGCCAATCTCATTTCCTGGCATCTATAATTGAACAAATTCAAATTGGGACAGTAAGCGCATCCTTTTAAATCTTAGTAATTTTAAAATGATGCAAATCAGGTGGGGAAGAGGCAGTGGAAAACCAAAAGGCAAAGCAAACAGATCCATGTATTTTCAACATAAAAGGCCAAACAAGCATGATAAGCCAGCGATGTAAACTGAAGAAATGACGGTACTCACTCGCTGATGCCAGTCAGGCACGCTTCCTGCATAGCGCCAGTGGTGTACTGAATAAACTCATGGGTGTCTTCTTGGTTTCCAGAACAGAAGTGCTGAGCTATACCTGTGAGTTTTAAGTAGAGACAAGACTTAATCATTACATACAAATGCTGAGGCTGCAAAGTTACATCTCATGCTACTCAGAAAACCCCCACACAGTTACACTTAATGAGGAAGCGGCACTAACACAAGCACCTCACACTTTCACCAAGAGCCCACAGGAGCTGCAGGTCCTGAGAGTCCGGGAGCAGCCACGGAATGGCTCTGGGTCTTTACCAAGTTGATACAGTTCCACTTGAATAAAGTTCACGTCGGTTCTAGTGACTCAGGTTCATCCAAAATGTTCGGTTAGTGCACCCATTTTAAATCCGACACTCAGATTCGTAAGAGACTCTGTACAGAACACAGATATTCAACCTATTCAATTCAGTACCAATGACCACAGAGCAAGTCATATTCTCAGCTGCACAGTAGCATCTCAGCCCTTCTCAATGACTAAGCAGTTGTGAGAAGAAAGTATTTTTTAAAACTGTAAATAAATCACTAACAAAAATGTATGAATAGCACAAACCTACTAGACACTGAGTTTTATATGTGTAGGTATGTAAATATATTCTAGCTTAAGCAATATAGAACTTCCAATATTTCACCAGTTTTGACCTATATCAATAGCAATTCCATGATTCAATTGCATGTGCATAACATGCACACATTCAGAGCAGTGACACTGTTATGGTTGATACATTGTGTCAACTTGGGGAGTCTAGAGGTTTGGCTGAGTGATTTAGCAGAAAGCCAGGGTGCTTACTTTGTCCACATCCTGAGCCTGTGGAAGAGGAGGGCATGGACATTGTATGACAGCTACACACCCCCTAGGTGGGGGTAGACTGTTTACAAGGTAAGGGAGAAAAAGAGGCTGCTTGCAGCCATTCCTCCCCTTTTGCTGGTTTTTTTGCTGTGCTCTGCTGCCATGAACAGTTTGCCCTCTGCCATGTGCCACTCTGCCTCTGAGCCAACCAAGTATAGACTGAAACCTCCACAAACTGTAAGCTAAATAAACCTTTCCTTTCTTCATTTTGGGCATTGGGTATTCTGTCTCAGCAAGAAGAAAAAAGTAACCAAGACAGAATTTAGTACCAGTAGAGTGGGGTCGTTGCTGTGACTATACCTGACCATGTGGTTCAAGAGCCTTTGGAAATGGCTTGTGGGAAGAGTTTGGAAAGGTTTGGAGATGTCACCTTAAAGAGATGCACTAGAATGCCTTCAACTGTTCTGTGTGGGAGATTCTGGTCAGAGTTCAGAAGACCAGAAGGCCAATAGGAATCCTGCTGGTAAAGACCGAGTTTGGAAGGTTTCTGTTGGAAAGGACTGCATTGGTTGTTGGACTCCAGACCATGTATGTTATGGCTTGGCAGAAAGTTTGTCTACATTTTGCTCGTGTCCAGAGACTTTGCCTAAGACTGAGATTAAGGGTGCCAGCGAACTGATTAATCTGGAAAAAGAAATTTCAAGGTGGTCAAATGTTGGGACAGTGGCATGGCTATTGTCGGGGGCTTTTAGCCAGATTTATATTGAGAATCAAAAGAAAAGAGCCCAGCAGGATGTTGTGAGTTAAAATGTTGTGAGTTTGGCCTGCAAGGAAGCTCCAGGAAAGCTCTGGACTGCAAAGATAAGGCTGAGGAGATCTCTATTGCTGAGAAGGAACAAGAGAATGGAAAAGATGGCCTGAGGGTATCACAAGAAACAGCAAGTCTCCACCCTTTGCAGCCTCAAAACTATAAAGGTGAGAGGCTTTGCCCTGAAAAGGAAGCCAAACAGTGCCGTGTTCCAGAATGGCAGCGGCGGCTGCACCATGTTCCAGGATGGAGGTGGCATAGAGAATTTGTTCCTCAGAATTGGATTCAGAGTGCCCAGTAATCCAAGCACTTGACCCCTATGGCTAAGAGAGAGAAAAGTTTGGCTACTGCTTCAGGTGGCAGCAGACCTTGGCATCATCCATGTGGCCCTGGCTTTAGGTGCATGGATAATGCAAGAGTTCTGAGGTTAAAGAGGCTTCCACCCAGATTTCAGAAGGCCTGGGAGGCCAGGCAGTGTGCCCCTGAGAGGGCAATATGTGAGGCTGTGAGTGTGAAGAACAAGGTGCCCTGGAGACCTCAGAAGTTCAGGAAAGCCAGGACCGTGGATCATCTGAGGAAAGCTGCAAGGAGGAGCAAAGCAGGCCTAAGAGAGAAGCCGTGGGAGCTGTATCCACCAGAAGTGCCATAGGGGTGGACTCATGCAAGCCCTTTGGAACTCACAATGTACAACATGTTGCTTCAGATGCTGGATGTGGAATTACAGGACACAATGTTAGCCCTGCTGGATTTTGGACTTGCTTTGCTCTCAATGCTCTGTATCCCCATTTGTACCTTTTGGAATGGTAATGTTTATTTTGTGCCACTGAATGTTAGAAGTATTTAACTTTTCATTTGTGTGGGAGCTTGTAGCTAAAGAGTTTGCCTCACATCTCAAGGAGACTTGGACTTTTCAGCAATACTAAAACTGTGGAGTTTGACAACACTTGCAGATGGACTAAATGCCTTTTGCATAAAGGGATGTGCATGAGTCTTAGGGGGCACAATGTTATGGTTCTAATGTAATGTCTTTTGGTTTAAAAAACTGTGTCTGGTTGGCAAGTTGACAACGGGTTTAATGTTATGGTTGATACATTGTGCCAACTTGGGGAGTGCAGATGTTTGGCTGAGTGATTCAACAGGAAGCCAGGGTGCTTACTCTGTACACATCCTAAGCCTGTGGAAGAGGAGGGCATGGACATTGTGTGAGAGCTACATGCCCCCTGGGTGGGGATAGGCTGTTTACAAGGTAAGGGTGAAAAAGAGGCTGCTTGCAGCCATTCCTCCCCTTTTGCTGGTTTTTTTGCTGTGCTCTGCTGCCATGAACAATTTGCCCTCTGCCATGTGCCACTCTCCCTCTGAGCCAGCCAAGTATGGACTGAAACCTCCACAAACTGTCAACTAAATAAACCTTTCCTTTCTTCACTTTGGGCATTGGGTATTCTGTCTCAGCAAGGAGAAAAAAGTAACCAAGACAGACACTCTCCTAAAAAGTAGGTTATTACTCATGCCTGCTATATATGTGTCTAAAAATAAATGTATAAATAATCAAAATAATCAAAAATTTGCCAGAACCCAGTATGTTTTGAAGATTTCTGCTGTCTGCCCTGGCCCGCCAATAATGCCAAGGGCCAATTTAATCTTTAATTTCGGGCAGCTTTTAAGACAAGAGGATTATAGTTCATCATTGTATAATTAAGCACCCCTGTAATTACCAAGCTAGATACCAGATTGAGAGATGAGTGGTTTTGTTTGCATTTTCATACAACTTGGGTAATTAAAATAGTGTAAAAGTGAACACTAAAAGCACACAGAGCCTGGCGTGGTGATGCAGGCCTGTCAGCCCAGGGTGAGCCTGGAGGAGCTCACGTTTGAGGTCAGCCTGGGCCACACAGTGAGACCCTTGGCTGGAGGGAATGGAGTAGGGGGGCACATAGAAAATACCTAAGAAAATGTCATGCAACCTACTTAGAAATTTAAAATTAAATAGTAAAAAATGAAGTTTGTTCATAAATTTAGTTAGGCTATGAGTAAAAAATTTTGTGTAAAAGTATAATCATCTTTACTTTGACAATTCTTGTCACTATGTATAATACAGGATTCATTTATCAAATTAAAACTGAATATAAACCATTTAAAGAAAGGGACAATATGAGAGACTACTCAGCACAGAAATCCAACTATCTGAGAAAAGCCCTTTGTAAATGATTTGATTAACAAACTTAATTGTAAATCATTTAAAATTTGCTTCTGTTAAACCATGGTCTTCTTTATTATATTGTCATCTCTTTAAAACTTAAGAAATAGTTTATAGAGTTAATGTTTACAAAACATCTGTTACTAATTAAAGACATATCCAGCTGGGTATGGTGGCACACACCTGTAACTCCAGCCCCAGGAGGCTGAGGCAGGAGGAGTGCCATGAGTTTGAGGCCAGCCTGGGCTACATAAGTGAGTTTAAGGGCAGCCTGCACTATATGGCAAGACCCTGTCTCAAATCCATGTACAATAAATACATGTGGTTTATTTTGTAATAAACTCTGGGCTTTTAAAAAAATCATCTAGGCCATTAAGACTAACTAGCTAAAAGCCAGGCATGATAGTGCATGCCTGTTAGTCCCCGCTACCCAGGAGGCTGAGGTAGGGGATCCCTTAGGCAACAGTATTAGTCCTCATCTCAGGAAAGGACTACCTTGCTGAAAATACTTCTCTGGTTGATACTTATGCTGCATTTCATCGATGACAAACTTGGGTTTAATAACATCCCCAGGATTATTGAGTGCCTGGGTGATACGTTCTTGCGGTGTACACATCATACAAAATCCTTCTGCATGACCTGAAAGATAGACGGGAACACCCCATATTAACAAAACTTGACTAGACAGTAAACCCTAACTGAAGAGCATGTCCCTGAAGTGAAGTAACAGTAGCAACTGCCAGGCATATACATTAAGCTGTCTGCGTTACTTTCATTTAATTCTCTAAAAAACTGGCTCTAGTTCATGAGAGGAAAAAGGGCTCAGAGAGTGAAAAGTCTGACCAAGGTCACACAGTCAGATTTGACTCATACTTTTCCTAGTTTGAAAGGCTGTGGTCTTAGTGACTCTATACTGGAAAAGTAAGAATTTTTTTCTTGTACCATCATTAGTATCAAATAGTGAAGGACTGTCCTCCACAACAGGAGTTAGAATTTAGTATATAAATATTCTGACTTTCCTGGCCACATATTGTGGTCTCTATTTACATTTTCTTCTTCTTTTTAAAAATAATCTTTTAAAAAACATAATAAACGGAAAAAACAAACAAACAAACAGGAGGATCTTTGCAAGTTTGAGACCAGCCTGCGTTACAAAGTGAGCTCAGGCCAGCCTGAACTGCATAGTGGAACCCTGTCTCAAAAAGAATAAAACAAAACAGAAAAAGTAATAAATGATTTCTAGTTTCTGCTGAGTGGTGTTACTGGCATCTAGTGGTCAGAGGCCAGGTACACTGCTAGATACCCTACAAAGAACAAGATCGCCCCTTACAGCAAAGGATTACCCAGTCCCACATTATCAACAGGTTCTGCATAGACAAAAGCTATCCAGAATTTACCTAATAAAGCTTTTTTTTTAATTTTTGTACTTTTATTTTTTTATTATTTTTTTTAAATTTTCTTTTAAAGACAAAAGAATGGAAATATATGAACCAGAAAAGCCATAAACAATACAGAAAATACAAAGTTATACAGAATATAGTAGGGAATTAG
>PVLD010031654.1:0-15499 GCA_004027595.1 Dinomys branickii | reverse complement strand
GCAACAAGCGGTGTTTTTTTTTTCTGTTGTTGTTGTTGTTGATGTTGTTGCTGTTGTTGATGTATGCCTGTTTTCTTTCTTGTCTTTGGATTTTTGGTTCTTGTGTTTTTTGTTTTTTTTTCTGTTGTTGAGAGGATCAACTGTCTGACTAAATTTGCATGTCTGTATATGGGTCCATGCATCTAAAATTTGAAGATATCAATGAATAAAGCAACAACTACTGTTGAGACCATATCACCTTGTCTATAGATTAGTTGTGATTGTACTATTTTCTATGATAATGGGTGTCTGTTTGTCAATATGTTTTTGTACTTTTATGTTTCTAAAATAAAAAAATAAGAAAAAAAAAACTCATTCTAGTCTGTTTTTCACTCTTACTACACTGAAATTCTTCTTATGAAAGTCATTGATGACCACCATGTGATAAGGTTTAAAAGACATTTATTTCTTCACATATCTCTGTGGTCACATCATTTACTTCTCTCTCCTTGGATCAACCTTTTTGGATTCTATAGTTATTTTTTTAAAATTTATTTTAAAAATAAAAGAAGGAAAACATATTAACAGACAGACATCCATTTATAAAATAGCATAAGGTCAACACAAGCAATACAGAGTTACAGAGTTACAAAGTTGTAGGGAATTATCAGTGGTTGTATTGCACATTGGTGTCTTCAAAGTGGTTTTTCAGGATAACAAATAGAGACCTGCAAGATTGATCAAATAATTAATCATTAACTTTTCCTTTCACTAAAGCAATAGAGTCAGCATTTCAACTAGGTTAACTATCTTGTACATACATGTATATATAATTTCCCTTTCTTTCCTTTCTCTTTTCATTCACTCTGGTTGCTCTTTACTTTTGAGCATGTTCCTTTCATTTCACAATGTCTGTCATACCTCTTAATTTTTATTCACTCTTTCAGGTTATTACACTAGTGAGACAATACGTTGCCTACACATGGAGGTCTTGTTTACTTCACTTATGCATATGGTCTCCAGTTGTGACCATTTATCTGTAAAAGCCTCGAGTTTATCTTTCTTTATAGCTGAGTAACATTCCATTATATAGAAGTACCACATTTTCTTTTATCCATTCCTCAGTGGGTGGACGTTTGGGTTGCTTCCACAATTTAGCAATTACAGATTGTACTGCTATAAACAGGGGTGCACATATATCGCTGTGATGTGATGTTTTCAGATCTTCTGGGAAAATACCCAGAAGGGGGATGGCTGCGTTTCATGGGACCTCCAACCCCACTTTGCTGAGGAATCTCCAAACTGATTCCCACAGTGGTTTCACCAATATACATTCCCACCAGCAGTGGAGAAGAGAGTATTATGTTGAAATGAATGTTTTCTCTCGATCTGTGAGATGTGCCAATGGTAATTTAATGAGAATTGCTTTGAATCTGTACAACAATTTTGGCAGTATGACAATTTTCACATTGTTGTTTCTCCCTGTTCATGAAGAAATATTTTCCCATTTTATTGAAATACTCTTTGGTCTCTTTTTTTTAGAATACTGTAGTTTTCATTGAATAGATCTTTTACTTCTTTTGTTAGATTGAGTCCTACATATTTCAATTTCTTCGATGCTATTGTGAAAGGTATGGTTTTCTTAATTTCTCTCTCTGTTTGTTGTTTCTGTATAGGAATGCTATTGATTTTTGGGTGTTGACTTTGTATCCAGCTACACTGCTGATTTTGTCAATTAATTCAGGGAGTCTTCTTGTGGAGTGTTTGGGTCCTCCATGTATAGTATCATGTCATCTGCACATAGTGATAATTTCACTTCTTCCATTCTTATCCTTTTCCCTTTTATTTCTCTTTCTTGTCTAATTGCTCTGGCTCATGCTTCCAGAACTATGTTGAATAGGAGTGGTGACATGGGACATCCTTGTCTTGTTTCTGATTTTAAAGTAAAAGCTTTCAGTTTTTGTCCATTTAGTATGATGTTGGCTGTTGGTTTGCCATAGATGGCTTTGATCAGATTGAGGTAGAGGCCATCTATTTCTGTTTTCTCTAGGGTTTTTAACATGAATGCGTGCTGGACTTTGTGAAAAGCTTTTTCCACACCTATTGAGATGATCATGTGATTTTTGTCTTTGGCTTTACTGATATGGTGTATTACATTAATTGATTTATAAATATTGAACCATCCCTGCATTCCTAGAATGAATCAAATCTGGTCATGGTGTATAATTTTCTTCCTGATTTGCTGCATTCTATTTGCTAGTGTTTTATTGAGTATCTTTGCACCTATATTCATTAGGGAGATTGGTCTTCAGCTCTCTTTCCTGGTTGCATCTTTCTCAGGTTTTGGTATCAGTATAATACTTGCCTCCAGAAATGAGTTAGGGAGAATTGCTTCCTTTTCAATTTCATTAAAGAGTTTGAGGAGTGTTGGCATTAAATCTTCTCTGAATGTTTTATACAATTCTGCTGTGAATCCATCAGGGCCTGGGCTTTTCTTTGTCAGTAAGTTTTTAATGACATTTTCAATCTTTTGACCCAGCTATTCCCTATCTGAGTATCTTGCCAGAAGAGCTAAAAACATCATACCACAGCAATATGTGTCCACTTAAGTTTCCAGAAGCACAATTTATAATAGTTAAATCTTGAAAATAATATAAATGCATGTCAACTGAGGAATGGACAAAAATGATGTATTTTTATACCATGGACTATGACTCATCCATAAAGAAGTGTAAACTTGAGATTTTTTTATGTAAATAGATGCAACTTGAGACCATATTCATAAGTGAAATAAGTCAGACTCACATATGTAAACAATATATTTTCCTCCTGGTGTGAGAAATTGAAAGAGTAAATAAGATCTGAAATGTAGAATAGATCATATTCATTGTGAAGAATTGTTGAAAAGGAAAAAACAACTAGGGTAGGGAAAAGGGGAAAGGAAGGAATGAAGGGCAAGGAAAAAATGCACGTTATAGTACCAGTGTCTCTTAATTCACTGAAAAGGAAGGTTCATGATAATGTCAATTGAAGAATTTTTTATACCCATACCTTTTACTCTAACTACTTTAAAGATAACAAAGTGCAATGTATTAATTATTGTTATTATCTTATTATTTTGTTATGAAATTTTGTTTTATTTTTTCCATAACATAAATAAAAAGTGTTAATGAGGAAACACAGTTTTATAGAGTAAAAGACTATCAAATGCTATTAAACTTTGTAATACAAAATTTCTAAAATGAAACTCATCAAAAAGACAATTAGTGCATATTCATGGATAGAGAGACTTAACATTGTGAAGGTATTAGTTTGTCCCAGCTTGATCTACAGAATCAGTGAAATCTAAATCAAATTCCTACTAAGGTAATATTCAGTCTGTCAGTGAACTGATTCTGCAGATTATGTGGAGAGGGAAAAAACACATAATCCTTAAAAAAATGTTCAAAGACTACAAAGTCTGAGGAGAACTCAGTGGAAGATTTAGTATGAAGCAACACCAAAGGCAATGTGCTATTGGTGAAAGAATAGATCAGTGGAATACAGTAGAGAACTGAGTGGGAGACCAGCATAAATATAAATGCAGTTAAGTGATCTTTGACAAAGGAGCAATGGAAATACAAAGGAAGGAGAAAGGATCATCTTTTCAACAAATAATAGTGGAACACCTGAAAATTTATGTACCTAAAAATGAGTCAATTCTCAGATAAAAACTAAGTCAAAATGAATCATAAATTTAGATGTAAAGCATAAACTATAAAACTAAGGAAACAGAATGGGAATGATTTTTAAAGTATGAAACAAGGAGATAATATATGATAATCCATGAACAAAAGAATTGATAAGCTAGACTTCATTAAAATTATATCTTCTGCTCTGGGAAAGAAATTATCAAGAGAATGAAAAAACAAGCTACAGGCCAGAGGAAAACATTTGTGAAAGACATATCTGAGAAAGGATTTTTATACAAACTACAGTCTTCAGTCAAAGTTCAATATGAAAATAACCTGGGATTTAAATCAGGCCAAAGATCTGAACATATACTTTTCTTAAGAAAATATATACATAGAAAATAAGCCCATGAAAAGATATTCCACATCAAATGTTAGTAAGGAGTTGCACATTAAAATAACAATAAGATACCATTACATACCTATTAGAATGGCCAAAATCCACTATACTGTACTAATTCCATCAAGTGCTGTTGAGAGTACAGAACAACAAAAACTCGTTTGTTCTAGTGGAAATGCAAATTTGAAAGGCAACTTTGTAGCTTCTTGTGAAACTAAACATATCTTTATGATAGGACTCAGAAATTGTACTCTTTGTTATTTATCCACTAAATTAGTTGAAACTTTATGTACATACAAAAATTCATACAGGAATGTTAGAAAAAGCTTCTTTCATAGCACTTAGAAAAACTAACAACCAAGATTTCCTTCAATAAATGAGTGGATAAATAAAGTGAAACATTAAGACAGTGGAATATTATTCAATACTACACAAAAATAAGCAAACATGAAAAGACATGGAAGAAATGTACATGCATATTATTAGTGAAAAATCAATCTGAAGTTACATGATTATATACTATTAAATGGTAAGGTGCCATGTAATCTATCTATCTATCTATCTATCTATCTATAATTTTAAAGGAAATAGATAAACAATAAAAATGATATATAATTTCAAAACAAGATCATAGGAAATTAACAGTGGTTATTAGTAGTACAGTCATCTTAGCTATCTTGTGTATACATATATTTTTCCCCTTCCCCCAAGCCCTGTTGTTCTTTCCTCTTGAGCAGTTTCTTTCTGTTTCATAGCATCTATTGTGCCCTTTGGATCTTATTTACTCTTTCAGATTCTTACACTAGGGAGACAGTATGATGTTTACACATGCAAGTCTGATTTATTTAACTTATGAGTATCGTCTTTAATTACATCCAATTACATATAAAAGCCTTGAATTTATCTTTTCTTTATAGCTGAGTAGTACTCTTAATTATATAACTAATACTATATAAGCTAATCTAATGTATATTTAATGTATTTACTACATTGTAGTGAAATCAGAAGTACAGAGGCAGTAAGAGTTTCTGGACATAGAAAACTATTTTATATGATACTATAATGATGGGTACATGTCATACATTATATCCATGTGTGTGTGTATGCAAGTGTGTATGTGTATAAAATATGAGACTTGCAGATATGTTCCTTAAGGGTACACATGTATTAAAAGCTTATTCCCCAGGATAGAGCTAAAGGGAAGCTGGTAGAACCTTTAGAAGGTGAGGCTGTGTAGAAAATGCTTAGATCATTGTGGATGTGCCCTCCAAAAGAATGGTGAGAAACCAGTCTCTTCTGTTCTGTTTCTTTGCTTTGTTTACTGGCTCATGAAGTGCATAGTTTGCTCCACCATTCATATCTACCACGTTCTCCTGCCTTATCAGAGGCATAAAGCCATGTGGCCACTTGATCTTATACTGAAACTTCAAAATAATGAGCCAGATTAAGCCTTTTCTGCTTTACAAGTTGTCTCAAATATGGTATATTGTTGTAGTAACAGCTATCTGACTAGTATGTAGTCAAAACTCATATACTGTATGAAGAATGAATCCTCATATAAACTATAGATTTTGAATTATAACGATATATCAGCGTAAGTTGATTGATTGTAACAAATGTACCACTCTGGTACAGAATTTTGATCCTGGAGGAGCTGTTGGTGTATGGAGGCAGGAGTATGCTGGAAATTTCTGTATGTTGTGCTTCTTTTTGCATGAGTGTAAAACTGCTTACATAATAAAGTTGATTCAAAAAAGGAGGGACTATCAAAATTCATGAAATGTTCTGCAAATTTTTAAAAGAAGTCACTTAGGATTCCAGGATAGAGTGTGACAAAAGTAATTTAACTTCATAGCAAATGTATGGTGTAACTATACTGAAGTATATGAAGGAGACCAAAAAGTAACCAAGTAGTAAAAAGAAAAAAACAAGTACACACAAAAAGCAAAAGCTCACAAAAGCATACTGAAACAACCCCCAATGGCTGAAGGAACAACCTCCACAATAAAAAAGTTGGATAGTATTAGATTACAGCTGAAGGTATAATGAAGATCGATGCAGCTACTTTGGGAAGAAAGTTTGGCAGTTTCTTATAAAGCAAACCATACTCTTCACATATGATCCAGCAATTGAACACCATTTAAATGAGTTGAAAATTTATATCTACATAAAAATCTACATCTGAATGTTTCTAAGTGCTATGAAAAGTGTACTAGGCTACATAAGATATTAAGTAGAGGAAAAAGTAGGATCAGGTATACAGAAAATCTCAGTTCTATCTTTGCTAAATAAATAAATTCTGTGTAAGTCTAAAAGTATTCTATGATGAAAATAACCCAAATGTCCAGCATCAAATGAGTTGATAAGCAAAAGTATTATATTCAGCCAGTCAATATACTGTCCTTCAGTTATTAAAAAGGAGAGAGGCACTGATAATTCTTACAGCAAAGATATATTCTAAAGCAGTTATGCTAGTGAAATAAATCAGACCCAAAGATTCTCACTCTGTATCTATTTACACACATTGATCAAAAACTTCCATGAATATTTAAACTAGTGACAATTATAATAAGGGCATATTGTCAAGAACAGTGGGGTAAGTCTCTTACAGCAAGGGAAAGTATTTTGAGGATGATCAATAGCAGTTTTTCTTTTACTGTAATAAATTTTTACATTTTAACAATTACTGCCTTTTTGATCTTACCTCTTTGAGCAACCACTTACAACTATTTGTGTCAAATACAAACATTATAATGTGTCCTCATCCCCTTTATTCACTGGACCTGGAACCATACCAACCCTAGTACTTCGCAGGGTCAAAATGATCATGAAAACAGTTCAGATTAATTCAGGACTCAAGGCTGCCACAACGGTGCAACTAAAGACCCTCCTTGAAGGGCACTTCCAGAACTGCTTCAGAAAGTGGCAAGGAAAATGAGATGAGTGTAATTCAAGCGAGAGGGAATATTTTCAATGAGATAAATTGTAGTGTCTTTAACTGCAATAAATTTTTAATTTAAACATTGACAACAAAAAATTACAATACTGCTACAATTATAATGGAAAAAGTGTGAACTTTACAGTCAGTGATAACTTGGTTTACATCAAAATTCTGACCCCTAGTAGCCATTTGCCTTTGGGCAATATAAATATATTGAGCAAATTTTTATATAGTAAAGTGCTGGGTATACAATGAAGAATAAGACAATTTTCATCTTCTTTGGGACAACAGAGTAAAATGAGGAAAATGAATACAAAAATAACCAATAACAATGCAGAGAGATAAAATATAGTTATGATTTCAGGGCTGTGTGATCAGGAATCTGTTGGAAACTTACAGAAAAATGTGGTGAGTCTGTCTATGGAAAATCAGCAACATTTAAATTAGATTTTAAAGAACAAAAGGGTCTAGAAAAATAACTTATCTCCTTTGCTGTCATCAACCTGTCATGTAATCTTCTGTAAGAGTCTCTTTCTTAAGTCCCCCAACTACAATCCTAAGAACTCCTTTACTGTCTTTTCCAAAAGTATCCAAAAAACCCATCTTTAACTGTAAATATGATACATCCCTATTCTGTGTATAACCCTAAGAGCTTTTCTCTAAAACAATCTAAAATATGTAACATTGCTATGAAGGTCTTGTTTGTTGAAGAAGGAGGCTAGATATCACTAGCTTCATCTAGACCCAGCCCTTCCCTACAGCAGTACATGCTTCTCTCATAAACAGCGGCTTCTCTGAATCTCAGGAATTTAAGAAATAATAATGTTTTCCCCTGTGCCTGAGTTATACTTCCTCACTATTGTTCATATCACAAACTTCCACTTAGTCTTCAAGATTCAGTTTAAATGTCACTTCACGACAGAAAGGTCACTTCTCTAGCCTTCCTAATCTTTCCTGTTAGTGCTGTTCGTATAACACCATGGTTTTCATACAAAGGAAACTTTTCATCTGCTTTATGTTCTATGTCTGCCAACCAAATTATAAGTTCCATGAATGGTCAGACCATCTCTTATCCTCCCTATATTATAGCACTTAAACACAGTATTTAGCTCAGACAAGTGTTCACAAAATCCAGTGAATAGATGAACACAGAGAGCAGTATTCTAGTAGAGAACAGTACCTGTTACAAAAGACTTATTCAAAAAATATTCATTAAACGTGTTATTCATTGAATAGACAAAAGCCGGAAGGTATAAAAAGTGTTTGAAAATACCACGAAGTTAAAAAATGTTGGAGCTTAAGGACCTTAGGGTGAATGTTGAGATATGAAGCTTTCCTTTCCCTCCAGTATCACAAAGTCAGGCACGTAACAATTACTTCATAAAAGCTGTTGAATTAATTCTATTCTTCTGATTTAAAAATAATAATTTAGTCTCCCAAAGGCATTAGAATTTAGCTTCGTAGCAGTTTAAATTCCTTGCAAACAACTATTTTTGAGGGAGTATAGCACTCATTTTTTCTAATCTCAGAAAGAGTAAAAATTGATTAGTTTATTTTGCAAAGATGTATAACTTAAAGAATAAATGTGGCATGTCGGAAGTGTAGAAATCACTAAATACATCTAGAATTGAAAGCACAAACTTTTATAGCACTCTTTTTTTCAAGACTAAATTGGATCAATGGAATATACTTAGAAAATGAGGTTTAAATGAGAAGAGTAAGTTTTAATTGCAGTAGACACACGTGTGAAGCCCAGCCTAGAACTCCAAAATCTGTGAGATTGATGGTAGAAACGAGAGGCAGTCTTTCTACTAGCTTTTGAGCCATTTGTAGTTCCCCGCTTTCGTTGTACCTGCAAATCTCTGAAAATTCCTTTCCAAGGAAGTAGAATTTCTAGAATCATGGTATGAGGATATCCATATTTACTCTTCTCAGTAAAGCAATGATATAACTAGTGAAAATTACACAGAGCAGCCATTTGAAATATGAACTTAACCTAAAACAGAAGCAAACAGATAAACATTGAGTGAAAAAGGTCTATTAAATCATGGCAAAACAGCAAATCTGTATGCTATAGTCATGTGCTGCGCAAAGACTTTTCAGCCAATAATGAACTATACGTATGATGGTGGTCTCATAAATTATAGTGGAACTGAGAAATTTGTATTACCTGGTGTAAATAGACCTCCCAAGCTGCTAGTAATGGGAGAGTATAGTGCAAGTAATTATGTACAGTACATAAAACTTGATAATAAAAATTAACAAGCATGTTATAGTTTATGGGTTTTTAAGTTACAGTTTATGTATTTATAGTTTTTCATTACTTTATCCTTCCTACTTAAGTCTAAAAAGTTCAATATAAAACAGCATGCCTACCAGTCATGGTGACACATGCCTGTAATCTCAGCTACTCAGGAGACTGATGCAGGAGGATCTCAAAGTTAACCTGATCTTAGACAACTAATTTTAACTCTCTGAAATTAAAAACAGGGTGAGGATCTGGGATATGACTCAGTGGTACATCTCTTGCCTAGAATACAGGAGGCCCTAGGTTCAATTCCCAATCCTATTGGTGGTGGGGGTGTCCAGAACAAAACAGAAAGTTCATTGTGCTATTTATGCTGGCAGTAGCCTCATAACAGTATCGCAATATATCAGAATAAAATAATTAAAAGTCCATATATCTTTTTTAAAGATCATGAACTAAAGCTCTGAAAGGGAAAATCATCCAACTACCATCACACTATGCGTTTGTGATGAAAGGATTACAGGAACATGGATTTTATTCCTACAAGCTATATCTGATTGACAGAGATAGCTACTGTATATTCCTTCAGCAAATGCAGTTCGTTTTTTGTGTAGCAAGATATTTTGAAGTATCACAGACACTTAAATGGATCATTAAAATGCATGCTAAAGGGAGGCACAGAGTTCTAAGATCTACAGCATGGAACTAATTAGCCTGGAGAAGTAAGTGGTTAAGACTGAGACATTTCATTTGAATGTTTAGGAAGTATGGAATTTCCAGCTAGATTGAAAAGTTGGAGAATTCTACCTAGGCAAAATAACACTGCAGTAATATAGAGCCAGAAGAAATTTTATTACAAGAGATTTTTACCTGTGAAACAGCATGGAGGAGTGGGGTGGTACAAGGTTTATTTTTAAAAAGCATTTTCAAAACAAAATTCTTTTGATTCTTGTGGCCATGGATTTTGAAGTGTCCTTACTATACTTTCTCTACATGGATTTTGAAATGTCCTTACTATGCTTTCTCTACATAATATAGTTTTATTTATAATTTCAACTGTAAATATCTTATTTTTAGTTCTTTAATCAGTCTTCCTGGATTTTGCCATATGTGTTTCAGGTTAACTTTTAGGAAGCTCCTTATTTACCATTACTAATTCGTGTCTCTTCCCTCTCTTTCCACGAGGATTCTGTTGGATGTTATGTTTAGCGTATTTGAGTCTCTTTTAAACTATTCTTTCACATGATGGTATTTAGAAATAATTTGTAACACCACTTAGTATGTGTTATTTTCCAATATAAATTAGTATTTAATATTTGGTATATAATTTTTTTCTATGTTAATACCTATAACTTTATTTAATTTATAATATAATAATTATATGACTATATCACAATTTTTAGATTCTCTTATTAGTAGATAATTTTTCATTCTTATAAACAATCCTACAATGAATTCTGACGGTTTTTACATTTACATGTGCCAGAGTTTCTCATGGTATATTCCTGCAAATGCAATTGCCTTAGTCAAAAGTAGGAATATTTTTTTCAGATTCTGATATATTTATTTTAAATTGATATTTGTGATGTCACAAATTCTGCATTTTCACCAGTTTTAATTCTTTTTTATTAGTACATTTGTGGTGCAAAATGTTTATATTCCTTGTGTGAAGTTGTAACATGTACATAATAGTTTTATTTTTTTCATCCACTTTTCTTTCCCTCATCCCCCACCCACTCATCTCTTAAACCCCTTCCTTTGGTACATGCTTGAAGTACATAATGTTTACATCCCTTGTGTGGAGTTAGTATATGTACTTAACACATCCCAATTCCTTCTTTCACCCCTTATCCCTTTCCTTCCTTCTCACTCCCTCCAACTCTGGATTCCCTTCCCATTTTAGAAGGATCTGTCTTCCTACTTCCCATTCTCTTTTGTTTTGCTCTTTATAATTTGGGTTTCTCATATGTAAGAAACCATGCAATATTTAAGCACATGTGTCTGATTTATTTCACTTAACGTTATGGTCATGTTTCTGTTGACCACTTACCAGTCCAACTATTTAAATACAAAACACCAAAAAATTTCATACATTTTAATTTTTGTAAGATGATATAACAGAAAATAAATAAATATTTTATCAATATATTCAATAATTTTCCTGAGTATAGTATATCTTGAAACATTCAATACACAACACATTACAATCTAGACAGTAGTATCTCGTTTCTTTCTGAATTAATTTTCACTATTGTCTTTCTTTGAATAACACACTTTACACTATCATGTTGTCCTTTTCCTTTTTTTTCTGTGGGTGGTATATCAATAAAATATCTACCCACTAAACATAGTACTGAATAAGTTGATGGTGGATGCCCAGTAGGTATTTTGGTATCTTGTATCTTTCAATTATTTGGTCTGTTAGACCTAATCTAAATTATAAATAACTTTTTGAACCCTCTTGTTTTGAATAAATAAACGAGTTCCATATAGTTTGGTCCAGAAGGTGCATAAATATTTTATAATAATATTGTTTTCCTCATTCTTGATTACAAGATAGTGGTTAGATGTTGGCCAACTCTGTCAATACCACCCATAGAATTATACTCATTGACCACTTTTGTAGTTTTTTTAGTTTCTTCTTTCAAGTTTATCATTTCGTATTATGAATAGTTGACAATAAGTAGACATCTTTTTTGTCTATTCATTTCATAACACAGACTTTTTCTCTCTGATATGCTAACATTTCTACCTTTTTCAGTTTTTCCTTTGCAGATCTTTTGTACTTCCTTCCTATTCAGTCTCACTGTCCGAAACATGTCCATTTTGTGTTTTGGAGTATAAAAATTAAATCTAATGCACTTACAATAAGAGTTTTTATAGATTGTGTAAGGGATGGCGACTTCTAGCATATCATTTTAAGATAGAATAATCCTAGACTTAGTGCAAGCCCCAAAATGTGTCTTGAGAAATGTCCCTGAGGGGTTGTAAAGAGTTAACTTTGCAGTCCTGACTTTGCCCTGGAATGCTTCTCCAAAGACAAACCTTGCCTGTGTTGTTTCCCTTGGCGCTAGATAAACATTATAACCATAAAGGGAGACATATAGAACAGAGTACAGAAAGTATATATCATTGTGGCTGGAGCCTGACCCGGTCACGTGGCACAAGGAAAACAACTGTGGCTAGGCCTAAAACATTCCAACTATTACCGTGGAAACCAAAAATGTATATAAGGTGGGAACAAAGGCAGTTAAGTGCTGCATTCCTGATTGGCAAATCAGGGATGCGGGGCAACTGGTTCATATTAGTTTCATTAGTTTATTAAATCAAATTAATAAACTCTGTTCTGAATGTGTTCTTTGATCTCCTACGGAATTTAGCCTAAGTTTTGCCATAAAATTGTAGCCCAAAATTACAGGTTATTTTTCACAAATAAAAAAACTCAAATTAGTAAAAGAAAATAACCATAACTTACTATTAGAGTTCACTAGAAACAAACGTCAAGGGTTAATACAAATTCTAAATAAAAAAGTCTGCAAGAATAGTTGATAGAAAACAAATAAAACAGATGTATGAGTTTATCTCCTGCAAACAAGAATCAACTGGTTGAAATTATACCTGCCCAATCCCTATGCTTGGGATAATCAGTATATAAACAAACATGCTGCCTGGGTGATGGTCAGGGTAAACTGTTAAGTGATTAACATATAATAACCTTGGTACAACTATTTTCCTACAGATGATTCAAGTTTATTTCTCTATATCAGAATAGTACTCCAGTGATATTTTTATAATTTATAAATTTTATAATTTACTATTTAAGGGCACACATTTTATAATTTATTATTCGGGGGCACACCCCCAATGACCTACTTTCCTTTTAGTAGATCCCACCTCCTAAAAATTCTACCACCTTCCAATAGTGCCATAAGGTGACAGCCAAGGCTTTTAACACATGAGTATTTAGGAGATACTTCAGATCCAAATTATAGCAAATAGAGTGCAGATACTTCCTTAATGTACCGATTTCCTTTCCTCTGGATATATACTCAGGGTTAGAAGGATTATATCATATGGCAGTTCTCTATGTAGTCTTTTTAGGAATCTAGACTGTGGGATGTGGCACTTGAATGTTTGAGATCTCAGCTTTCCTTCTAGGCCTGTGCTCTGAGCATGTGGGTTCTAGTGCTGAAACTTTCTGTGTGAACATAGACTATAGCTACTAACCCTAAGTGTAGGATGCGCTCTAGCATTGTGTCTAATTTCAAGATGGCACTGAGCTATAGCGCTTTAGATAACGGAGGTAGGTGCAACCCAGGTGCATAATCTTGGGAGCAACTCTTCAACTGTGTTTGGTCCTTGTGAAGGACTACATGAGTCTGGAGTATTAAAGTCAGTAGATGTCTGTGGTGACAATGCAAACTATTGGAGATTTATAGGTTACTCTCTTCATATAAGGAGAAATCTCTTTTGGTTCTAACCCAATCATGGTGAGGAAAGCAGTGTTGGAGGGACAAGACACCTTCTCCTCTTCTCTATGGTGCAATCTTGGGTCTTCCTTTGCATAAACATCTTGTCACTTTCTTATGTCTCTCTGGCATCCTTCCTCACTCTAGTTGGAATATAGCCATTTACTTGTTGTGTGAGCTTTTTGGTTGAAGAGATTGGTGACAGACAGCTCTTTTTAGCCATCTTGCTGACATCACTGTTTTCGTTCCCTACTGTAATTCTTAGTAGCTTTTATATTGAGTCCTCCTGCTTTATTTTTTCATAAATGTTGGTGGGAATATAAACTAATACACCCATTGTGGAAATTGGTATAAAGCAACAATGGTGAACCTTTTAGAGCTTTCAGTGATATATACAGCCCACTGCGGCATGCATGCCACAGGTTTGCTATTTCAGTGTGGAGATTTCTCAAAATCTAAAACTAGAAATTCTATCTCACCCAGCTATTCCCCTTCTAGGTATCTTCCTCAAAGAGTTAAAGTCATCATAATACAGTGGTATGTGCATACACATATTTATATAGCACACTTCATGATAGATAGATCTTGAAAGTGGCCTGCATGTCCATCAACAGATGAATGGATAAGTTGATATTTATATATAATGAAGTACTATTTCATAATGAAGCATAAATTAGAAACCCAAGCTTAAATATCACATTGTCTCTCTTATATGAGAAACCCAAAGTGTAAAATAAAACATTCATAATAGGAAATAGCAATGTAATTCTTTGCTGAAGAGAAGGGAACCATAAGATGGAGGGAGGGCGAGGAAGTGGAGGGGAGGGGGATGAAGAAAGAACTAAAATGTGTTATGTACATGTGTCAACTCCCCATGAAGAATGTAGTCACTACTGCAAACATGTACTAATAAAAATATAAACGCTGAAAAAAATAGTTTGGCTAAAGGTTATCTGTTTGCTTTTTATATATTTTAACATAATTTTTATAATAAAATCATCAATTTGCAGGGGGAAACCTTCATGGAACTCTTGTTGTACTTACAGTGAAATTATAGATGGCTTTGGATATTGAGTTTTTCTATCCATGAGGAAAGTACATCATATATGTCTTAATTTTTTTCTAATTTTCAAAAATGTTTCTCATTTTTCTACTATTATAAATCATAACTTTAATGTAGAAGTCCTTTGTTAGATGTAACAAAATATTTTACATTTTTTAGTGCTATTTAGAATGAATGTTTCTCCTTATTTTTAAACAATTTTTATTAGTTTGGGAGGATGCTAATAAAATTTGCACACTGATTTTTTATTCAGTAAATTTGTGGAATTACCTTAACATTTAAAAAATAATTTTAGAGTTGCATGGGTTTTCTAGGTAAATATGTTGTATATTTGCAAATAATGCCAGCTTTGGCTTTTCTAATTTTTTTCTCATTATTTATTTATTTATTTTAACTGCATTGGATAGGATTTCAGTATAATGGTGAGTAGAAATATTGGTATAATCTTTTTTCCTTTTTTAGAAAAGCAATATTTATCTTACTCTAAGTTCTACACATATATTTCAATTTTTATTAGACCATTCTTTACTTTATTTATTTATTTATTTTTTATTTTAGAAACATAAAAGTACAAAAACATATTGACAAACAGACACCCATTATCATAGAAAATAGTACAATCACAACTAATCTATAGACAAGGTGATATGGTCTCAACAGTAGTTGTTGCTTTATCCATTGATATCTTCGAATTGTAGATGTATGGACCCATATACAGACATGCAAAT